>JBBPBT010000460.1:3015765-3026235 GCA_037974875.1 Cicer bijugum | reverse complement strand
ATTAATTTTCCCGAAAACAAATTATTGTTTTATCAAAAGAATTTCAATTTTTTTTTTCCTTTTGAATAACAATTTTGACATCAATTTTAACTAAAAATTATTTCAAATATTAAACAAGTTTATATTTATAAATTAATTTTTAATAAATTTAAAATTGCACTAAACTTGATTTGAAAGTGATTTTTAATGATTAAACTTAATCATTAAAGTGATTAAATATGGTTTGATTTTTACATCATAAAGTTATTACATTCTAAACGAATTCCAAATTATCAACCCTCCTTATCTCTTGAGAAATGAATGGATGTTAAACAAAAAAAAAAAAAATACACCTATGTTTTTCCTTCTTATTTTTTCTCATTTTTCTAACCGGAGTAAACACATGCTCTAGAATCCCCCAATCCCACTTGAAAAAAAAATAAAAAGCTTTCATAATTGGCAATGCAGGGAAAAAATTAAATAAAATGACAGAGTAATTAATAATGTTGCACATGAGATATATGCAGTGTCACGAGAGCTCCTGTCACGAGAGTTCCTTTTAAAGCTCAATGATCTATGATGGTGATAGAGTAGTGTCATGCTTCTCATTCTTACCCATGCTTTCTGCCCATACATTTTTTCACAACTACTACCGTTCTTAGGTTTAGAAAGAAAATAAACTAATTAAACACTATTACAAAAATTAATAATGATGATTTTTTTACAAATTAAATCTTTATGAAATTCTTTTATTATATTTTAAAAATGAGAGTACATATAAAAAAGAGAAAACAATGTAAAATAAAAATTAAATGAGACCATATATGATTTTGGTTAAGGATGAATTAATTGGTTGATATTAACATAATTTGAATTTTTATTGAGTTAATCTTTAATCTAATTTTATTTATATTCGACTAATTTTAGATTAATGCAATTTTTTCTCTAAAAGCTGAAGGGTTAAAAAAAAATACTAGAGAATTGGAGATATGTTTTGTCCTCAACTTTAATAACTAATTTTATTTGTAGTGAAAAAATAAAATGTAATGAGTTTCATATAGAGACAAACTATAAGTCCAAAAAACTACGTACTTCCTCCATGAAAATAAAAAACTATGCAAAATGAGAGGCTTTGAAGGCTCAGCTGGCTGATTGGTACTGTATACCATGAGAGGCACACCCAAAAATGGAAATTGACATTAATGCATCTTATACACTCATCAAAACTTTCTCTATTTGGTAACCCCCCAACAACATCCCCCACCCCCACTATGCTCTAGAATTGGACACTAAAGAAAAGTAGACACTGTAAGATAATAATGAATGACATTATTATCATATCATGTGACTACTCACTTTGTTTACCCTTGTTTTTCTTTATCCACTCTTCCTATTCCAACACCCTTTTTGGTAAATCTTTGTTCTTAGGGAATGTTTGTTCATAGTGCCGCTAAGAATTGGAAATTGGAATTAAAAGATGATGTTTGTGTTCATTGTAATTTTTATTTGCAAGCAAGGCACTACAAATATGTGGAATTTGGATTTAATGAAGTAGTTTTCCCATGCATATAAGATAGTCAATCAAGAATAGGAATATAGTAGTTGATTTTGATGGACTATTTAAAAAATATAAATTGAAAAAATGGAATTAAATTTTTTATTTTTTAATTTAAACCGTTTGATTAAGATTAGGTGGTTGTTGATATCGAGAGTGTGAATGTAATTTTTAATTTAAACCGTTTGATTAAGATTAGGTGGTTGTTGATATCG
Source organism: Cicer bijugum (assembly GCA_037974875.1). Classification (NCBI taxonomy): domain Eukaryota; kingdom Viridiplantae; phylum Streptophyta; class Magnoliopsida; order Fabales; family Fabaceae; genus Cicer; species Cicer bijugum. The sequence goes on along the minus strand of JBBPBT010000460.1, from coordinate 3,024,486 downwards.
AGAGTGTGAATGTAGATGTTGCTAACTGCACTTAATTTGAATCGAAATATGTGCAATAAGATGTCGATGGGGTACTATCTCCCAAGTTTTATCTTTTTATTTAACGCTTGGATAAAAAGCTTTAGAATGTTCCATAATTTTAAATTTTAAATTATGATTTAGCCTCAACATCTTATTAGATGATATGATAAAAAGTCGAATTAGGATGTGTTTTAACTCCCATGCTCCACTCTTGACTTCTTAATGCGTTCCTTTAAGTTGTTTAATGAAAATGAAATTTAAATTTTTATCTCTGCTTCTGATGGAGGTGGGAATTTCCAACACTACCACTATTCGTATATTATAAACTAATCTAATTATATTTATGATAATTAATATAAAAAAATGATTATTTTTTATTGAGAATAAATTAAAAATTTTAATATGTAAAATATTAAATAAAATGAATAATCAAGTATATGTCTATAATACATTTAAAAATAAAATAATTTTATTAGTCTGGCGAATTTGAATTGGGTGTGGATTAAATATCGACACCCTCATTTCTATATCATACTTGGAATTTTGGAAGAAAATCCAAAGTGTCACTTGTTTAAAAGAGAGTTTTCCCTCACAGTCATGGTTGATTCAAGAGGGTTAGACATTATTGTATAAAGTGTTGAATCATGAGACGGTCCGAAGATATCATCATATTGGATCAATAAATATCATATATTCACCCAAAATTTTAAGACAATCAATTTATGGATCTTCTCACTTATATAATACTTAATATCTATTTTTTCATTCAATGTAAAACTTCTTTACTCACACTCTATATACCAACGTAAAGTTATATATCCAATTGCTAAAAGTTTGAACACAATAAAATATAGTGATTAATTAATATATCTTATATTCCAAAATAAGTGTTATCTTATATTTTTTTCAAGAAGATTAAGTTTCTATAATTCAAGTTTGTCATTGTTTTAGTTTATGTCTTTTATCTATCTAACATGGATGATGTGATATGGTGACAGGATATTCCACCTAGAATTTTATTGGTGACATGTGACACTAAGTCGCCATGTCAACATTGAATAAGTGGTTGTCACTTGATATCTACAAAATATTATCTCATTTTAAACCACACGGGTACAAATTTTCACGAATATAGCTTGTCAACAATAAAAAATCTATAATACAAAATAAAAAATCTAGAGATATTAGAGTCTTGGTAGGATACTATAACACTTATTTTCAACAAATAAATCTTAGTCTTGATGGGACAATTTCTATTTTTTATTTGTCTCTTTCAATCATTATGTTTAGTCTCTCAATATTTATTATTAATTAGCATTAACACTTCCAATCAAAGGCTTGTCTAGTGTATGATATGCTCTGATGTTCAATATCGACACCATATCAATACACAGTTACATTTAATCATTTATTTTGTGAAATTGTTATCGATATTGACGAGTCAATGCTGCCTACTTTTGGAGTTTGAGTTGATGCTTCATAGTTCTATATACGATATTGGCTAGTTAGACATATAATAGGTTACATTTTGATAGTTAATGGTGTTGGTTTTGAATGCTTGAGTTGTATCTTCTTCCATGTTTGTATCTCAATCTTGACCATGAAAAGTTCTAGATAAGTGCTGAAGTTTGTCCTCTTATTTTGACCTAGGTAGTTAATTTCACAAAGCGGTGTGTCGCGGGCAACCTCGAAAATCGGAATAGTGGGTTGCGGACACCGAGATTATCTCTATTTTTTAGGACAAATTACATGAATAATACTATATAAACATGCAAAATTAAACAATATCTTAAACTCATAAACATTCATAAATAGTAAAAAAAATCCCAAGTCTTAATCAAAACATACATTTAGATATCAAATATCATCATCTTCTTCAATATAGTAGAGTAATAAAATAATAAAATATTAAAACTAAAATGCATGTTATAGGAATCAAATATCATCATCATCTTCAACATAGTCTTCTTCCTCTTCTTCCTCCTTCTTTTCTCCATCAACTTCATTATATTCTTTGTTCTCCTCCTCCTCCTCCCCATCATCTTCAACATAAATAGGTTCAACTTTTTCAACATCTTCTTCGACCACCACTTTTTGTGATATTGCTCTAGATATGCTTGCAGCTGCCTTTTCTTTTGTTGCCCGCCTAGTTTAGACCACCGACTCATTAATCCCACTTGCATTGGCAGCATCAGTCCAAGTTAGATTATCACCAACATAAACTAATTCTTCAACAGGTTCACCATGTTCCCCCCATATCTCCCACTTCAAATTCATTGATATAATCATCATCATCATCATTCAAGACGATTAGATCAATCACATCAAGACAATCATATTGCTCTTTCAGAGCTGAGTTTATACTTTAAGAAAATTAAGTCTTCTAATCTCTTATACTGAAATCTACTTCTCTTATTGGAATGAATCTATGTATTATAATTTAAAATGTTAGTTTACTAGATTAATATGAACCCACATAGTAGAATACTCTATAACTTAATATCAAGTATTAACTTACATGCTCAAAAAGTACTCCAATTGCGCTCACATCCTAAAGAACTGCATGTCAAACTCAACACTTTAATGACCAATACTTGCAAAAGTGGAGTTTGTGCTCCGTAAGTCTTCCATCACTGAGTTGCAATGAAAAATCATTTTCATTCTATAAAAGTTGTTGTGTGCTAAAAGTATTAAGAAGAAAATAAATGAACTTCCAATTACTAGGAGCTTATATTGCTCTTTGTCTTATTGCTCCACCAAATTCAAAGAGACTATTAACAATCTTATATTATACCAACTATGTTGTATTCATGCCACTCATTTGATGAATTTCACTATATGTTTCGATGCATAAGTGAAGACCTCCCACCAATATGATATTATTCTCAATTTTTGGCTTTCTATATAAATATGTAACACCCCGTTTTTCAATGCAAGGGTGTATTTTTTTTTCCAAAAGAAATTAAAATACAACAGAGAAATAAATAAGGTAAAACCTTTGGATAAACAATTTAGTCATTATAATTTACAAACAGCGGAAAGGTTTTCCAAAATATAACTCCAAAGCATGTCATGATGTCAACATTAGAACATGTACATCATTACAACTTAACATGAAGGTAGCCCAAAAGAAAGACATATGTGTCCTGAGTGACAACCTAGTCTGATCATTCTATACATAACAAAAACTATACGCCTCGAGTAATCTCCACGCGCCCCGTGAGATCCTCCTAACGTAGCTCCAAATCAGGCATTCCCATCCACATTCCCAATTGTCTCCCAAAATTCTGGTTCCTTGGGCGATTCTGTCCACTGTTGTTAGTTCGTGGTCGATCATAAGGTTTTGCAACTTGTTTCCCTTTGTTGTTCTGATAATTCACCCGACTGGGCCGTCCTGCATTAAAATTTCTTCCTCGACTAGCTCTCTTGTTCTTCATATCCTCAACTTCCCTACATTTTTCCACGAGAACTTGGAAACGTTGAATTCCCAAGGGCAAGACCGAATCTTGAATCTCATACTTTAGTCCGTCTTGGAAACGATGACACATGAATGGTTCATCAATCTCTTCATAGAAAAACCTGAAATGCCTCGATAGTGATTCAAACTTAGCGGCATATTCGCCACGGTCATGCTCCCCTGATGCAGTTTCAGGAAATCATCACCCAACTTAGTCCTGGTGCTCATCGGGAAGTATTTATCTAAAAACTTCCTTTTGAATGATTCCCAGTTCACCTCCTCGTGAGCCGATCTCACCAACAATCTTGCACTCCTCCACCAGTACTCATCATCCCCCAATAGCATATAAGTGGCATAATTGACCTTCACTGCCGCATGACAGTTAATCATTTCGAAGATCTTCTCCACTTCTTGGATCCACTGATCCGCTTTCTCTGAGTTCTCACCCCCCTTAAACTTGGGAGGATTGTAACGACGGAAGTCTTCTAACCCTCTTGACTCCGCAGCACGGATCTCTCTTTCCCTCTTTTCGAGATCGCGTTGAGTCTTGGCAGCAGTCTGTGCAGCAACAAAAGCAGCCATGTTATTCATAGCCTCCGCCATTCGATCATCCCTATTGGCATTGGCTCTCGGAACGTCATTCCTCCTTGGCGGCATGGTTTTCCTATAAAACCATCATCAAGTAGAGTCTTAACACTACTTCAATCATTCCAAAATAACATTCCGACCATATCAGCACATAATAATTATTCTGAACTTGACAACTCAAACTACCTAAACCGACCCATGATCAGACAACAACTCCTAACCTACAATCTAGAACTAAAGGTTCCACAGCCCCCAAAGAAAACCAAACCAAAGCTCTGATACCATAATGTAACACCCCGTTTTTCAAAGCGAGGGTGTATTTTTTTTCAAAAGAAATTAAAATACAACAGAGAAATAAATAAGGTAAAACCTTTGGATAAACAATTTAGTCATTATAATTTACCAACAGCGGAAAGGTTTTCCAAAATATAACTCCAAAGCATGTCATGATGTCAACATTAGAACATGTACATCCTTACAACTTAACATGAAGGTAGCCCAAAAGAAAGCCATATGTGTCCTGAGTGACAATCTAGTCTCATCATTCTATACATAACAAAAACTATACGCCTCGAGTAATCTCCACGCGCCCCGTGAGATCCTCCTAACGTATCTCCAAATCAGGCATTCCCATCCACATTCCCATCCGTAGGGTACGAACCGGTGGGTTCGAAATTGTTTTACAATCTAACATACTATCACACAATTCCAAAATATAACTCTTAGTACAATCAACACAATCACAATTTGAATCAAACACACTTAAACATAGTTTCAAAACATAACACTTAGAAAAATCAACACAATCATAATTTGAATTAACCACGACTCGTGTGCCAAACACCCTAATGCAATGCGTATATGCGAAAATGCATGGACTCGGAATTCCAAACCAAAACCCTCCTCGAAGGGCCGTAAATCATAATTGTACCGCCTATCGCAGGCCAAAGTGCCAATTACCGAGGTGCCACCTATCACGGGTCTGCACAATTTACTAAAAAGCGTAAACCATAAACGTCATGCCTATCACGGGCCCGTATCGTTTACCAAGGTGTCACCTATCACGGGTCTGCACGGCTTACTAAAAAGAACGTAAATTGTAAACGTACCGCCTATCACAGGCCAAAGTACTCTTTACCGAGGTGCCACCTATCACAGGTCTGCACAATTTACAAAAAACCGTAAGTCGTAAATGTACCGCCTATCACGGGCCAAAGTACTATTTACCAAGGTGCCACCTATCACAGGTCTGCACAACTTACAAAAACGTAAATCATTAATGTACGGCCTATCACAGGCCAAAGTACTATTTATCAAGGTGCCACCTATCATGGGTCTGCACGATTTACAAAAAGCATGAAAATGCATGAGCGTATATTGACTCCATTCACAACAATCGTTAAGCAAATGCAGTTATTAAAAGATTCCACATTTTTAACACTCATTTGACTTAAACAATTTTCACGCCAAACATTAAGCAAACAGACATATTAAGAGATTCCCCATTCTTAATATACTTTTGACATAAGCGATTTCCACGACAAAACATTCAGTAAATAAGACATTAAGAGATTCCCCATTCTTAATACTCATTTAACTGAAACGATTTTTCAAAAACAAACATTAAGTAAACAAGGCATTAAGAGATTCCCCATTCATAATTCTCATTAACTTAAACGATTTTCAAAACAACATTAAGTAACCAAGACATTAAGAGATTCCCCATTCTTAACGCCCAGTTAACTTAAACGATTTTCAAAACAAACTTCAAGTAAATAAGACATTAAGAGATTCCCCATTCTTAATTCTCATTTAACATAAACAATTTTCCAAAACACACATTAAGTAAACGAGACGTTAAGAGATTCCCCATTCTTAATACTCGTTTAACTCTAATGGTTTTCAAATTTCACACCAAACAAACTCGAACATAGTATCCAAATCAATCAACGATTCACACCAAATCACATCAATCAACAAACATCAAGTATGAACACGCCAAGTACGATGAACACAAATCAACGCAATCATAACACTCAAATACATCAAATTTCATTTACTCATATTATACCTAAATGAGTTAAATTCATTTTCCCCAAATTAATACTCTAACCCTAACAAAATTGTTTTCATCACGACCACAGATAAGTCCCTAAATGCAAACTAAAAGTTTGGAAGGAGCCCTTACCTAAACGTTAGCTTTAACGTCGATTTACGGCACCACGATCAATTCCGGTAAAAACTTTGCTCGCGACGTCGCTTTCGAAATTAGCTCACTAGCACCGTAGTGTAGTGGTGAGCAACTTTCCCTTCTATCACTTCTTGAAACGACGCTTAGATCTAGATGAAACGGGGAGATTTGAGTTTGAATCACTAATACCGTTTTTCTTCGTTTTCGAATCAAAGTTGAAGAGTGAAGTTGAGAAACCTTTGTCCTATCACTCAATATCAATTTTCGAACTCAAAGGAAGCAAGAGCAACGAAAATGGACGAAAATGGAGGAAGGAGGAGGATCGAGTTTGTCGCGAGACAGAGGAAGAAGATGGAAATTTTCTATTTTCTTTCCTTTGTTTTTCCTTTCTCCCTTTTTCTTTCCTTTCTACTTCTTTTCTTCCTATTTCCTTCTTTTCCATTTCTTTATATATAAATATATATATATATATATTAATAATAATTAACAAATATCTCCAAATATTTAGATATTTATTAAATTACCCTTTCACCCCTAACGCATTAAACTCTTCGCAGAAGTTTCAACACAGCCAAATTAACTTATTTATCAACGAGTAATTTAATCGGGCATCAAAATATCTTTTTGATCATATAAACTCCAAAATATTAATAACTTGGCTAAAAAGTCTCTGAGTTCAATACTAAAATCCATTAACATACATAAAGTAATATTTAAAATTACGAGTCTTACAAAATACTTCGGATTTAGGTAGTAGCCTGCAACATGCAATGGATGTTGAAGTTGACATTTCCACCTTTTATCGATGATTGCAAATACATCTATGTACTTACTTGCTTGTTCATTGAAAGTTTTTCGAATATCCTCTTTGGCCTTGATCATTGTTGCACATATGTATCGCATTACAGGTTTTCTCAATATCAACAAGTCTTAACACTTGTATAAGGGGTCCCATAACCTTAAAAGTGTAGATAATATCATTCCAAAATGATGTCATAAGTACAATACGAGTTGCCTTATTTCCCTTAGGATTGTTAGCTGCCTTGGACTTCAACCATTCTTCTGAATGAAACATCTTTTTTAAGGTTGGTTTTTTTTTTTTATGCATTCTTTGCAAAGTAAAAAGTGAAGTAGCAAACCTTATGACTCCATGCTAACCAACTCAACATTGTCAGTGTTCTTCCTCATTGTGTTCAACACCAATGTGTGGTTATAAATGAAGCCTACAAGACTAATCCCCCTTTGAATAATCATTTTAACCTTAGAAATCTTTCCAATATCTTTTAACATCAGGTATAGACAATGTGCAACACACATAGTCAAAAACAGGTGTGATTTCTTGGCAGTTAGTAATTTACTAGCCAATGCATAATTACTTCCATTTTCAGTAACTACCTGCATAATATGTTTCTCATCAATCTCGTCAACAAAATTTTCCAATAGCTCAAATGTCTTAATCCAAGTCTTCATGTACGCAGAAACATTAATACTCTTCACAAACATTGTTCCTACTATAGAATTCACCAAGAAATTTATCAAAGTCTTATTCTTTATGTATGTCCAACCATTTAACATAATTGAGCATCTGAATTTTGCGTGATGCTCTTGATGACCATTCAATAAAGCCTTTTTATATTCCAACTCTTTTTCAAGGTGTAGAACCTTCAATTCATGATAGCTTAGATGTTTCAAACGACGATCGTAGTTTCCAACTGCTTCCAACATCAACTTGAAGCTTTTGATATTGCAACATTAAAAGCAATTTCATTTGTATATAAAAAATGAGCAATATATTTTATCGTTCTTGCTCTTGCTTCTTTCTCACAAGCATCATTTATGCTTGTTTGCCTATTGTCTTTCCTCAATTTGTGTTTTGTTTTTTTCATGAACATTAAATCCAAGAGACCTTTTGTCTTCTTGGGAGTCAGTAAAGGCGTCTCAATCTTCCTTTTTCACTTCAAATTCTCCTTATTTCAGCTACATCATCATCAATTTGCACTTACATCTCATTTAATATTCCATCTTTTAGTGCTTGTTTTTCATCATAATATGTCTGCAACAATAGCTTACAACCTGGTGACATTTTTCTACAGCTTTTTACATCTCCCTTTATTCATATCTAATGTTGTATTGCTCTAGTAATTCCTTAAGTAGTTTTAAGTTGACAAAAATCATATGTCATCCTCTTTCAATTATTCTTGTCCTTTACACTATTAAATTAGGTCAACATTATCACCGATTGATTTAAACATTACACAAACAACATAACTATTATTTAGCGGGGTTACAATTGGTGTTGTCATGACTATTTGCAGAACAAGCACATACAGAAGGAAAGTAGAAAAAAATAGAGAAAGAAGAATGGAGGTAAGTAAAAAAAAGAAAGAAGTAAGTATCAAAAGAAAAAGAAAAGAAAAGAAATAACTTACAAAAGAAAAATAAAAACACAGTAAAAAAAATTAAT
>JBBPBT010000460.1:2970516-3015442 GCA_037974875.1 Cicer bijugum | reverse complement strand
CAAACAAAAAGAAGTAAGCAACAAAATAAGACAAAAATACTAAATAAAAAAACAAAAAGAAAAAAAGTATATAAAAAGATTAAATAAATAAAAAAAAGACAGAAGACTAACCAAGAAAAAACAGAGGACATATGAGCACTACCCAGAAAATAGGATTTTACAACGCTTTTTTTAAGCCATTTACAACTTTTTTTCAAAAAAAAAAAAGCACTGTAGAATCGAGTGCTGTAATAAGATACAACAACGCTTTTTAAAATAAAAAGCGCTATAAAAAATGTAGATATATTGTGCGCTTGTTATGCACCTTTTACAGTGCTTATTTGAAAAAGCGTTGTAAAATATCCACTCAATATATGCATTATTATGCACATTTGACAATGTTAATACGTAAAAGCGCTGTAAAATGTGCACTCAATATATGTATTATTATGCACCTTTTACAACGCTTATACAAAAAAACACTGTAAAATGTGCAATCAATATATGTATTATTATGCACCTTTTACAGTGCTTATTTGAAAAAGCGCTGTAAAATGTGCGCTCAATATATGCATATTATGCACCTTTTACAGCTCTTATACAAAAAAGCGTTGTAAAAGGTTTATTCAAAATATGCATTATTATGCATCTTTTACAGCGCTTTATCAAATAAGCGCTGTAAAAGGTCACCTTTTACAACGCTTGTTCAAAGAGGCGCTGTAAAATGTGCATTCAATATATGCATTGTTATGTACTTTTTACTACGCTTTTTCAAATAAGCACTGTAAAAGGTGCATTCTTATTTTAGTTTTATTTAAAAACGTTGCAAATAAAATTTTTTTAAAAACTCTTTTTAGTTTTTTATGGCATTTTTTTAGAAAGCGTTGTCTTTTAATTTTTTTTCCAAAATTATTTTCATCCAGAATCACTTCACAATCAGTTCACACAATCATTGCACAATCAGTACACAAAAACATAACTATATAACATAACTTTATAACTTAATTTACACAACAACAGAACATATTCAAATATATATATAACTTAACTACATATACATATTTAGATATTGTACAACAACACATATTCATATACATATTCAGATACTGTGCCCTATTCATATACATATAACTAACATTATTACACTGAACAAAACTACCTACCATATATACAGATTGTTGGAAAACTATGACTTCTTTTTGATTAATAACAAGAGAATTAAGATCAACTCCAACTAGTTAGACATAATTCCCAATTCTAATTATGCACCAATCATACAATTTTCAAGCACAGCGGAAACTTAAGATCGCATACAGGATTTATTCAAGGAGCATGCAAAACAAACAATTAAACAATGCTGAAAATTAAAGAGGAGGGATAGGAAAGATTGCACCAAGTTTTATCCTGGTTCAGCTGTTCCTTGACAGCCTACATCCAGTCCTAAGATCCAACAAGATCTCAGCCTTTCCAATAGAACCTTTTTAGAATCAGTTTACAGAATTTCACACAGTGCCTCGCACCAATCTTAAACTATTCTACTCGTTCTATCTTCCCTTCCCTGAATTCCCAAGTTTAAGTCCCATAAACTTGACCAAGAATTCAGTCAAACGTCTTCTTGTTGACAGCCCTCAACCCCGAAGAACGCCACCAGTCGCAGCTGGATTTTCGCAAAGTAATTTGTTACAAAAGAGTATCACAAACCATGAAGCAAATCAAATATACAAATATCTTGATCTTGCTTCTTCCAAAAGTAATCTTTCTCAAATCAGTCTTTTCCAATCTTCAATGATCACAAGTTGATTGTGCATGATTGAGAAAGTATTTCCAATTGATACTGGTTGTGAAAGAGTTATCTCACGTGTTGTAGCTCTGAAAATGAATTATCAAAAGTTATTGTATTGTTCAATGAATCTGTTATTCGTTATTGGTTCTCTATGGAATAAGAATACCAAAGCAGTTTATATAGTTTCAGGAAAAACAACATATGAATCGATTTAGCCAATCCATTCATTAAAGTTATAAAGCACCCTAATCGATTTATGCAATCGATTTCGCGAATCTTGTTTTTCTTGAATCTTGAAACTGCACAACATAATCGATTCAACTAATCGATTCTTTTAAATGAGTTCTCCAGACTATGATAAAAGTGAATGTCTGAATCGATGTGCATAATCGACTTGGGATGTTTTGTTCCAACAACGAGATCAAAACAGTCGATGTATGTAATCGATTCAGCCATTACAGTCGTCTCTGTTTCTAAAACTTTTTGTGCAAATCGCTTTAGTCAATCGATTTCACTGGTTCCAGAGACACAGTGATTTTCACCAATCGATGTGCCTAACCGATTGAAAAATTAAGTCTGAAGCTCATTACAACAAGTTGGTTTAAGCAATCGATTTACCAAGTCGATTGATGCCAACTTCAATATAACAGAAGTAAGTGAGTAGATTGAGCTAATCGATTATGGATGTTCCAGACCAAGTTCTTTTTGAAATATATTTTGGTAAGTCGATTTGCCTAATCGATTTATTTGCATTGATTTGGTTCTGGAACATTCACATTCGATTTGGTCAATCGATGTAAACAAAAACATAACATAAGACAATGATTGAATAATCGATTTGCCAAAGCGACTAGTTTGCAAGGTGAGCTACTGACTTGCACATTTTCATTTTTAATAAGAGTTCAAGTCGATTGGTCTAATCGATGTAAACTATCAGTTCAGTCTTAGTGAATTAAACAATCGATTTGCCAAATCGATTTGTGGCAAACAGGCTCTCTGACTTGCACAATTTATTTTCTGATAAGTGTAACAATCGATTTACCAATTCGATTGATGGCATGTTTGAACTTTCATAAAGTTGTGCAAATCGATTGTGCCAATCGATTGATTAATTCCAGACAGTGTAATAACAATCAACCCTTTTTCAGAATCGATTTTACTAATCGATTTGCTTGTAGATCTTCAAGATTTTGTTGATTTCTTGAGTTCCAAGCAATGTTTCAAGCTTATAGGATTGAACGGATTTTTCCTGAAATTTTCTCAATTCACACTGTTAGGTTTATTTTTACAAGTGTATGTTTGTCAAGAACTTCAAAAACGAGAGAACATATGTCTAGCACATAGCCATATTTCTAACACAGATCCTTTTGCAACATGCTATTTCCCAGCAAATCAATTAATTTTCATTTCAAGCACATACTAACATCAGTCTTCCTTTAATTCAATTAAATCTTTCTCAGAGTATGTTGGAATAGAATTGTCAAAGTATTGTGTAATATAAAAATTGAATATACATAAGTTAGAATCAAATATATACATAATTTATATATGAAAATCAAATAATGAAAATATCGTACCGTTTCTGGGATAATAGTTTGATTCCTATCAATAATCTCTTTCACGAATCGCATTACATAGTACCCACAGTCGATGTTGTTAGTTTGACGAGACCACTATAAAATAAAACATATAAGTCAATAAAATATTTGTGCATTGATTATAAAGGCATATATTTGTAAATGAAAATATAAAGGCATATATTTCAAGACTTTATTGGAATCCATGTGATGTTATTAGACTTTTGTTTCGACACTGTAGCACCTCTTTGAACTCGAAAAACTTATAAAGAACTATCGAATAAATAAATGTGATTATTATAGCATTAACAAACACATTATATATATATATGTAAGAAATAAATGAATATTACTTACGTGTCGAACATAGTCTTTATATCGGAGTGATTGTTGTAATTGACGTGCAAGAGATCTAAATAGTATATAACTTCAGAGGTCGCATTGATTGCACATAGCATCCAATGTGCCCTACAACAACAAAAATTTGGTTGACAATTTTGTTTACACAACTAATAAATTAAGATCTCATAAATTAAAAAAGATATAAATAAATAATATATAATTATGTACCCTGAATTATATGGTGTAAAGAACAACTTATCCTTCTCTATATTTCCTAATAAGATATCTACAATGTATTTTTTTACATTCACTGGGTCGAATTTACACATCGAAAGCTTATGCGGAGACAAGAATGAATATTTATTTGACAATCTGCGCGTGCATCCAACTTCTCATACAAAAACCTTCAATGAAAATTTCAAATTAGATTAATTACCAATAAATGCAATTAAAAGTATTTTTTACCTAATGTATAAGTTGATGACAGTAGCACTCAGCTCCTTATGGTTGAGAAGTTTGTATATGTGCTCCTTTTCAAGAAATTATCCGTACTCATCTTCGAATATAACTTTATTCATTCTTATGATGCATGAATCGTCGTTGATGCCGATATTCCTTTTTACTTGGATGTCAAGACACGACCTGTATTTAGTAAGGCATGATTGACTTATTTTAGGAGCAGCAGCGACTGATTTTCCCTGATCCAGTTTTTTAGCAGCAACATTGGCAGCTTTATTACCCTCCAGCTTTTGAAGTTTTCCAGCTTTGTTACCCTCCAATTTTTGAGGTTTGCCGGCTTTATTTTTCTGTGCGGGTGGTTTATTTGATTGAATCTGAAAAAAAATGAGGTTAAATGTTAGTTTATTGAATCTGAACAAATGACAAACCTTACGAAATAAATGTGACAAACCTTTTCCGGCGATGTAACTAACTTGTTTCTGGGAATCTTCTTATCATTCCCTTTACGCTTTTTTAGAATCTAAATATAAATGTGAAATTAAAGTTAGTAGTGGAAAAAAAATCAGCAATTAAATATACATATCAATTAAACATACATTTCAATTAATTAAACATACCTGGCAACAAGATGTGTGGGCCATGCCACGTAACTACCAACTGCTTCACCCAAAAACTTCATATCTGCATCGTTGTCTGGTATAGGCAACGACGCACTTGGTTCCAAAGCAATAACATGTGATACTTTGACATGGCCTGCATGGATCGGTGTGTTGTGTAATACTTCTCCCGAAGTATTGTACAATGTTCCTTTTCCGATCTTGCAATGTTCCTTTTTGAACATTTTTGTTATCAACCACTCCATCCTTATTTACACGAGCTTCCTTCCACAAGATATGACGACCCAACGGTTGATTAGATTGGGTGTCTTGTTGCTATTCGTTAAGATCATAAACAAAATATTAGTTAGAAATTATAGTTTATAATACAAATTCCCTTATTATATAAAAGTGATGTTTAATTACTTACAAGTCTTTGCTCTAGACGTGCATATCCCATACGTTATTTTTTGTATGGGTGCGTCAGATTTTTTGCCCTCTCACGATTTGCCTTACTTATATTCTATATAAAAAAAATAACAATCGTGTAAAAAATTAAAATACGCTATGAATATGGATAATAAAACACAAATGCTAATAAATTAATCATTTACCACAAACTCGGGGTCCGGATATTTTGATACAAATGCACTCCATATATAATGTTTATATATTGTTGGAGCTTCAACATTCATATTTCCATTACTATCTTTTAGATAGAAATTTGAGAGGTGAGATCTAAAACCCCGGTGTATTTTCCCGGCAACTCTCAAGACGTAATTCTTTCTCAACTCATCAAGAACAAAATTAGTCTGCAAGCGAAATAAATATATACCAGAGTATAATAAACAACAAAAAGAGTATAATATACCTCAAATTTTATGCCACTGCACCTTGCTTTTATGACCTTTTGCATGATGATTGCACCACGTTTTACTTCATTTTTGTAAGTCTTAGTGTTGACAACTTCCTCGTTTTGACAATCTAAATCTTTTTGGGTATCCATTTATCTACAACAAGTTCAATAGTTCAGTATAACTTCAACAAGTTCAACATGCAGTAGTCTCAGTACGTATCAGTATAAGTTCAACATCCATTTTAGTGATAACAAAAAATTAATAACATCAATACCTGAATAGTGAGGGTTTGAAGAAATACATAATGCACAGAAATGAGGGTTCGCAGAAATACGGTTCGCAGAAACTGAAGTATGGTTCGAAGAAATACGTAATGAGGGTTACGTATTTCAATGAAAAGATATGGTTCGTGGATGGGAGATAATGTTTATATATTCGTAGATGAAAAGAGATGATATGGAAGTGATGATAGGGTTCGCAAAGGAAGAGAAGAACGATGAAGAGGAGATGATAGTGAAGTTTACGTAATGAAGAGGAAATTGAAGCGGTTTACTGTTATATATAAAATCCTATTACAACGCTTTTTTAGAAGCCTTTTACTGCGCTTGTTGGAAAAGCGCTCTAAAAGACCTAAGCCTTTTACAACGCTTGTTGGAAAAGCGCTTTAAAAGGCCTCCTTATTTTATTTTTAAAAATAATCTTTTACAGCGCTTTGTAGAATAAGTGCTGTAAAAGACCTCTTTGTTTTCTTATGTTATATGACTGTTTTTTTTAAAAGCCTTTTACGACACTTGTTGGAAAAGCGCTCTAAAAGGCCTCCTTATTTTATTTTTGAAAAGACTCTTTTACAACGCTTATTCTACAAGCGCTGTAAAAGACCTCCTTGTTTACTTGTGTAATATGACTGTTTTTTTTAAAGCCTTTTACAGCGCTTGATGGAAAAGCGATCTAAAAGGCCTTCTTATTTTATTTTTAAAAGGCTCTTTTACAGCGCTTGTAGAATAAAACATTGTAAAAGACCTTTTTGTTTTCTTTTGTTATATGACTATTTTTTTTAAAAGCCAGCGTTTTTTCAAATAAGCGCTCTAAAAGGTCTCCTCATTTTATTTTTAAAAGCCTCTTTTACAGCACTTTTAGAATAAGCGCTGTAAATGACCTTTTTGTTTTCTTTTGTTATATGATTGTTTTTTTAAAAGCCTTTTTACAATGTTTTTTTCAAATAAGCGCTCTAAAAGGTCTTCTTATTTTATTTTTAAAAGGCTCTTTTTACAGCGCTTGTAGAATAAGCGTTGTAAATTACCTATATTTGGATTTTTTTTTTTCAGTTCAGTTCATGTAAATTACTAGTTTATATTTAGTTCAGTTCATGTAAATTACTAGTTTATATTAAATTACATGAACTTAGCATAAAATGCTAAGATCAAGCTAAATATAAGCAGAAAATAAATATAAGTAGAAAATCAAATACACGGCTGCTTATATAAAACAATTAAACATGTTCAAACAATTAAATTACATGAACTCAATTCAAATTACATGGCTTATATAAAACAATTAAACATGTACATTAAGATGCCCTTCTTCTTTTCCTGGTGGGATTCACATATGTTTATCCATTAACGATACGAAATGATAGATTAATCCTAATTCCCTCATCATGATCATCTCTAAGATATAAACCATCATCAGTTGAATCAATTTCATGTGGTTGCGATGTTGCAAATAAAAGATCATTACCAACAACTTCATCATTATTGTTATCACCACTTATTTTATTGGTCGATAGGACAACAAACCATTTATCATCAGCAGGATCAGTGACATAAAACACTTGTTGAGCTTACGATGCTAAAATAAAAGGCTCGTCTTTGTATCCCACCCTATTAAAATTGACAAGCAAGAACCCTGACTCATCAATCCGAATGCCATTATTATTATCGACCCACTTGCAACCAAATATGGGACAACGAAGCGTTGTGTAGTCTAACTCCCATATGCGCTCAATAACCCCAAAAATATGATAGATTTGCATATATTGGGTTTTTGTCTTTTGCACTTGAGACATGCATCGCTTCAGCTACGAGAGTGACTCTACTATTTTGCATAGTGGTCTGATCATCTTGTTCTTTGGTATAAAATGTGTAGCTATTAATTACATAACTAGTGTAAGAAAAGACATGTAAACTCAAACGATTTGCTAGCCACCTCAATCTCTGTGAAATTGATATGGGGTCTATATCAAACTTTGACTTTATGTGATTATTTAACCATGTTATAAAACTTCAATTGTGCTCTCGAGTTATCCAATTTTGATTCCTATTCATGTTCAAACGAGATAACTGATCCATGTGTATTGTAACATACGATTGAACCTCATCATCGTTGTGCAGATCATACAATTGTGCCTGCTCCCATTATGTCCTTGATATAGTCATTAGTCTCCTTCCAATTATCCCTTCTCCTGATATTCTTCCCAAATAACGAGACATGGGAAGCCCTATGGATTCAACATTGGAGATATATTCAGTACAAAATTCAACAGCTTCTTCGACAATGTACCGTTCAACAATACAACCTTCTGATCGACTTCTACTTTTTACGTACCCTTTTAATATTTTCATATATCGTTTTATCAGATACATCCATCTCATATAAGTTGGCCCACAAAGTTGTGTCTCCTTAACTGTATCACCGTGATTTCTAAAAGCGAGAGTGTATTTTTATTTTTAAAACAAGGAAATAAATAAGGAAATACCTTTGGATAAATATTTAAGCCATAACACAACTACAATTAAGTCGACATAATTTACAAGTAGCGGATTAGTTTTTTGAAATACGAACCCAAAGTATTTGCACATCAAAAGGTGGTACATGGGACCCATCGAAAATAAAATGTCATGCTGACAATATTAGTATAGGTACAGTCTTCAAATTTAAAATAAACACAATCCAAAAGAAAGACATCTAGTCCCTATACGTCAACCTAATCTGATCATTCTACAAAAACTATACATCCTGAGTGATCTTCACGCGCCCTGCAAGATCCTCCTAACATAGCTCCAGTCAGGTGTTTCCATCTGAGGGTACGAACCGGTGGGATTGTCCTGGCTCTCATCTGAGGGCACAGCCCAGATTTCCACAATAGTTGTAAAGGGTCACCGACCAAAATTAACAATTAACACATAACATTTAAGTTTTTAAATGTACAAAATAACCTTTCAACTTAGCATGCACCTTAAAAGGGTTTTCCATATGCTAAACGTTCATATAATACTTGCCAAGTAAAAATGAAATCAAAATAAGGTTTTTACTCAATCCAGTAATAAACCTAGTGACCAATCCATTGATGAATCAATTGGTAATTGATTGTCTGACTCAGAATAAAAGTTTCTACTAAGCAAATCGATTGGGAAATCGATTTTCTTAAAGGTTTTTAGTGAAACCTGTATTCTGGGTTTAAATCAATCGATTGGGCAATCGATTGGGAAATCGATTTTGATTAATAGTTGAGCTCCTGTAACATGGCAAATCGATTGGCAAATTGATTTTGATAAATAGTTCAGCCCCTGTAACATGCCAAATCGATTGGCAAATCGATTTTGATAAATAGTTGAGCCCCTATAACATGCCAAATATATTTTGATAAATAGTTGAGCCCTTGTAACATGCCAAATCGATTGGCAAATCGATTTTAATAAATAGCTGAGCCCCTGTAACATGCCTAATCGATTGACAAATTGTTTGGTTCAATATATTTTCAAGATTCGAGAAAACAAGAAACGTACTAATCGATAAGGCAAACGATTATGCTGGTATTACATTTTAACAGAATTGTTTGGGAAATCGATTTGTTTGAAGTTATTCTAAACTACATAAACTAAATCAAATCACAATTATACACAATTCCAAAACATAACAGTTAGCAATTACAACACAATCACAACAACATTTTGAGTTTCGAAATAGTTTTGCAATCAGTCACACTTACACACAATTCCAAAACATCCACAATTGGCAATTATAACACAATTACCACGACATCTCAAGTTCAAACACTCAATCATAATCTTGAATCAAACACGTGTGCCAAGCACCCTAATGCAATGCTTATATGCCAAAATGCATGGACTCGGAATTCCAAACCAAAACACTCCTCGAAGGGCCGTAAATCATAATTGTACTGCCTATCACAGGCCAAAGTACTAAATTACCGAGGTGCCACCTATCACGGGTCAGCACGATTTACTAAAAGAAAAAAAACGTAAATCATAAAAGTACCGCCTATCACAGGCCAAAGTACTATTTACCAGGGTGCCACCTATCACGGGTCAACATGATTTACCAAAAACGTAAATCGTAAATGTACCGCCTGTCACTGGCCAAAGTACTATTTACCGAGGTGCCACCTATCACGGGTCAGGACGATTTATCAAAAATGAAATGCATGAGCATACTCTGACTCTATCCACGACAATCGTTAAGTAAATACAGATATTAAAAGATTCCCCATTTTTAATACTCATTTAACTCTAATAATTTTCACGACAATCATTAAGTAAACAGAGATATTAAAATATTCCCCATTTCTAATACTTGTTTAACTCTAATGATTTTCAAATTCCCCACAGAGCATACTCAAACATATTCTCAAATTCAATCCACAATTCACACCAAATCACATCGGTTCATTTTTCCACAAAATTCACACAAACACATCACAAATTTCATAAGCATTAATTATGAACACGTCAAATACGACGAACACAAATCATCACAACCCACCACTCAAACACATCAAATTTCATTTCCTCAAAATCATACATAAATGAGTTAAATTCATTTTCCACAAAACACTCATCAATATCATCAAAACCCAACTCTAAGATATTACCCATAAAAGCATTAGATTCATTTTCCCCCCAAATCAACACTTCAATCCTAACAAAATTCTTTTCCACACAACCACAAATTAGTCCCTAAATGCAAACTAAAAGTTTGGAAGGAGCCCTTACCTTAATGTTAGCTTTAACGTGCGATTATTGTACCACGAGTAAATCCGGTAAAATCTCCGCTCGCGACGTCGCTTCCAAAGTTAGTTCACCTGCACTGTAGCATGGAGGTGAGCAACTTTCCCTTCTATCTCTTCGCGAAATGAAGCTTAGATCTAGATGAAATACGAAGGTTTGCATTTGACGGTTTGAAAATCCCTAACACCGTTTTTCTTCGTTTTCCAATCAAAGAGGAAGAATGAAGTTGAGAAATCCTTGTCTTCTCACCCACCAAGCCTTGGGTT
Source organism: Cicer bijugum (assembly GCA_037974875.1). Taxonomy (NCBI): domain Eukaryota; kingdom Viridiplantae; phylum Streptophyta; class Magnoliopsida; order Fabales; family Fabaceae; genus Cicer; species Cicer bijugum. The sequence goes on along the minus strand of JBBPBT010000460.1, from coordinate 3,004,556 downwards.
TCATTTCTTGAAGCAAAAGAAAGCAAAGAAAGAAAATCAAAAAGAAAGAAGGAAGAAGGACGATGAGTTTGCGAGGTAGGTGGAAGGCGTGCTAGCTTCCTCTGTTTATGTTTTCTTTTTTTCCTTTCCTTCTCTAGCTTATATTTATACATATACATATATATATATATATTACTTACTATAATAATATATGTATATATATGTATTACTTAATATATATATATATATATATATTCATATATTTGTATACATATATATATATATATATATCTAACAACTCTCACATCCATCATTCCACTCACATCTCAAACTATTTTGATAAAAATATCTACTCTCGTCGCAACTCAATTGACAGATACAATTTTCAGCAACCTGAGATATTTTGAACAAAACTGCCAGAATTATATTCTTCGTAACCTAAATAAATTATTCTTCGACAAATAATTTTAATCCAATTTCCAAAAATATATTTTCGGCATTTAACTCACTAAATATCGAAAACTGGGCTAAAAGCCTAAGCAATTTAACACAAAATACCCTAAAATTCTATAATTTAGGATTTAAAATTAAGGGTCTTACATTACTACGCCCCTAAAATTAGTTTCGTCCTCGAAACTTAAAGTACGAGTAACAATCCCCTTTCCATAGGGTGCTTAATAACTCTACACACATCCATAGTCGGTAAGGCTCGTCCTTTCCATTCAACATGATTTTGTCTACTATCAACAAGAGATTAAGGGTGATCAGTCCCTCAATTTGTCAATAAATAACCAACAACCATGATAGTGGCTTAGACTATCTTAATCGAACTGTAATAGCGCTCCTTGCAACTTACAACTGAGGTTATCCTAATGTACAAGCAGTCAACTATCTTCTCAAAGTCAATTGAGTTTCCCTTATTTTCCTATAACTTTGATCATATCGACGAAGTAAAATTTCCCATAGCTATGTCACATAGCCTCATTTGCATCCACTTGGTACGAAACATCCATTTGGTACCAAACCGAGTCACTAAGTATGACACGGACACACTGAGCACAAAACAATCACTACAGTCGAGGACTCCAAAATTTCTCCATTGTCCACAAATCCTTGATTTTTCTTTAATCTTACGACTATGTCAACCGTAGTGTTCTTATCAGTATGTTATTCCAATTATAACTTTAATAATTCTATCCCCACATTTGTTTGGTGATCCAAGCTTCCTCAAATATTTTAGAAATCATGCCCAAGACTATACTACTTAGGACACACAACCTTCTTTTCAGTTTAGTACTTCATTTCAAGAGACACATTTCCAACAGAATCCAACTTGAATTTAATTCACATATCAAGGTCTACATTTGTCTCATGCCTAACAAAGGATGGTAACGACGAAAATCTTTCACCCTTGAACTTGAAGGATGGTAACGACGAAAATCTTTCAATCCTCTTGACTCAATAGCACATATCTCCCTTTCCCTCTTCTCCAGATCCCGCAAAGTCTTTGCAGTTGTCTGTTCAACAGCAAAAACATCCAGGTTATTTGTAGCTTCAACCATTTGATCATCCCCACTGACGTTCATTCTTGCAACGTCGTTTCTTCTTGGAGTTAGTGTTTCCCCAAAACCAACATCAAGAAGAGTGTTAACGCTACTTTGAATAATTCTAAAACAAACTTTCGACTATATCAACACATAATAACTACCCCTAATCTAAAAACTTAGACCAATTACCCTGACGCATGATCAGATAACGACTCCAAAACTACATGTTGACCTACAATCTATAACCAAAACTTCATAGCCCCAAAGAAATCCAAAACCAAAGCTCTGATACCACAATGTAACACCCCGATTTCAAAAAGCGAGAGTGTATTTTTTTTTCAAAACAAATTCATAAAACAAGGAAATAAATATGGAAATACCTTTGGATAAATATTTAAGTCATAACACAACGACAATTAAGTCGACATAATTTACAAGCAGCGGAATATTTTTTTGAAATATGAATCCAAAGTATTTGCACATCAAAAGGTGGTACATGGGACCCATCGAAAATAAAATGTCATGCTGACAATATTAGTATAGGTACAGTCTTCCAATTTAAAATAAACACAATCCAAAAGAAAGACATCTAGTCCCTATACATCAACCTAATTTGATCATTCTACAAAAACTATACATCCTGAGTGATCTTCACGCGCCCCGCAAGATCCTCCTAACACAACTCCAGTCAGGTGTTTCCAACTACATCCCCATCCACAACGTACGAACAGGTAGGATTGTCCTGGCTCTCATTTGAGGGCAAAGCCCAGATTTCCACAATAGTTGTAAAGGGTCACCAACCGAAATTAACATTTAACACATACCATTTAAGTTTTTAAATGCACAAAATAGCCTTTCAACTTAGCATGCAACTTAAAATGGTTTTCCATATGCTAAACGTTCATATAATACTTGCCAAGTAAAAATGAAATCAAAATATGGTTTTTAATCATTCCAGTAATAAATCTAGTGACCAATCCATTGATGAATCGATTGGCAATCGATTGTCTGACTCAGAATAAAAGTTTCTACTAAGCAAATTGATTGGGAAATCGATTTTCTTAAAGGTTTTTAGTGAAACCTGTATTCTGGGTTTAAATCAATCGACTGGGAAATCGATTGGAAAATCGATTTTGATAAATAGTTGAGCTCCTGTAACTTGGCAAATCGATTTTGATAAATAGCTGACCCCCTGTAACATGCCAAATCAATTGGCAAATCAATTTTGATAAATAGCCGAGCCCCTGTAACATGCCAAATCGATTGGCAAATCGATTTTGATAAATAGTTGAGCCCTTGTAACATGCCAAATCGATTGGCAAATCGATTTTGATAAATAGCTGAGCCCCTGTAACATGCCTAATCGATTGACAAATCGTTTTGTTCAATATATTTTCAAGATTGGAGAAAACAAGAAACGTACTAATCGATTAGGCAATCGATTAAGCTGGTATTACATTTTAACAGAATCGATTGGGAAATCGATTTGTCTGAAGTTATTCTAAACTACATAAACTGAATCAAATCACAATTACATACAATTCCAAAACATAACACTTAGCAATTACAACACAATCACCACAACATCTTGAGTTTCGAAATAGTTTTGCAATCAATCACACTTACACACAATTCCAAAACATCCACACTTGGTTATTATAACACTATTACCATGACATCTCAAGTTCAAACACTCAATCATAATCTTGAATCAAACACGACTCGTGTGCCAAGCACCCTAATGCAATGCTTATATGCCAAAATGCATGGACTCGGAATTCCAAACCAAAACCCTCCTCGAAGGGCCCTAAATCATAATTGTACCGTCTATCACAGGCCAAAGTATTAAATTACCGGGGTGCCACCTATCACGGGTCAGCACAATTTACTAAAAAGCATAAATCGTAAACGTACCGCCTATCACAGACCAATACTGTTTACCGAGGTGCCACCTATCACGGGCCAGCACGATTTACTAAAAGACAAAAAACGTAAATCCAAAGAGTACCGCCTATCACAGGTCAAAGTACTATTTACCGAGGTGCCACCTATCACCGGTCAGCACGATTTACCAAAAATGTAAATCATAAATGTGCCGCCTATCACAAGCCATTCTACTATTTACCGAGGTGCCACCTATCATGGGTCAGCATGATTTACCAAAAATGAAATGCATGAGCATACTCTGACTCTATCCACGACAATCATTAAGTAAATGCAGATATTAAAAGATTCCCCATTTTTAATACTCATTTATCTCTAACAATTTTCATGACAATCATTAAGTAAACAACAATATTAAAAGATTCCCCATTTCTAATACTCGTTTAACTCAAATGATTTTCAAATTCCCCACAGAGCATACTCAAACATATTCTCAAATTCAATCCATAATTCACACCAAATCACATCAGTTCATTTTTCCACAAAATTCACACAAACACATCTCAAATTTCATAAGCATTAATTATGAACACGTCAAATACGACGAACACAAATCATCACAACCCACCACTCAAACACATCAAATTTCATTTCCTCAAAATCATACATAAATGAGTTAAATTCATTTTCCACAAAACACTCATCAATATCATCAAAACCCAACTCTAAGATTTTACCCATAAAAGCATTAGATTCATTTTCCTCCCAAATCAACACTTCAATCCTAACAAAATTCTTTTCCACACAACCACAGATAAGTCCCTAAATGCAAACTAAAAGTTTGGAAGGAGCCCTTACCTTAACGTTAGCTTTAACGTGCGATTACTGTACCGCGAGTAAATCCGGTAAAATCTCCGCTCGCAACGTTACTTCTGAAGTTAGTTCACCAGCACCGTAGCGTGGAGGTGAGCAACTTTCCTTTCTATGTCTTTGCAAAACGAAGCTTAGATCAAGATGAAACGTGAAGGTTTGCGTTTGACAGTTTGAAAATCTCTAACACCATTTTTCTTCGTTTTCAATTCAAATAGGAAGAATGAAGTTAAGAAATCCTTGTCTTCTCACCCGTCAAGCCTTGGGTTTCATTTCTTGAAGCAAAAGAAAGCAAAGAAAGAAAATCAAAAAGAAAGAAGAAAGAAGGACGATGGGTTTGCGAGGTAGGTGGAAGGCGTGCTAGCTTCCTCTGTTTACGTTTTCTTTTTTTCCTTTCCTTCTCTAGCTTATACATATGTATATATAATACTTTCTATAAAAATATATGTATATATATATATATATATATACGTATTACTTAATATATATATTCATATATTTGGATACAATTTTTGATGTTTGAAGAGTATCCTTCTGGAACTTTAGCTTCGTGTAGAAATTTACATAAAACAATTTTTTCCTTTCTAGATAGAGTATGAGCGACGGGAGGTAGATATGTGCGATTTCCTTTCTTTACGGGACCCAATTCATTTCTTATTCCCATATCGACCAAGTTCAATCTTGCATTGATGCCATCTTTAGACTTTCCTGGAACATTGAGTAACGTACCAATAACACTATCAAATACATTTTTTTCAATATGCATCACATCGGGGAAATGTCTTATATACAATGACTTCCAATATGGCAATTCAAAGAAAATTGACTTTTTCTTCCACCCAGTTTTGACCAGCTCTCCCGCAAAAGGTTTGCCAAATTTATTGGTTAAACCTTGTTCTTTTTCAAGTATTTGATATCTAGTCGGTGCTAAAGGAGCTTTACCTTCCTCTGATTTTCCATTGAATGCATTTCTCCACCCACGATACTGATGACTATAAGTTAAAAATCTACGATGTCCAAGAAATACATTCTTCTTACAATGTTTCAACCGCATCCAATTTGTACTCTCTTCACATATAGGACATGCACACTGACCTTTAATGCTATATCCTGATAAATTACAAATGCTGGAAAATCTTTAATTGTGTCGAACAACATAGCCCTCAAATTGAAACATTCTTTCTTATACCCATCATAAACTTCCACACCTGTCTCCCACATAATTTTTAAATCTTCAATTAAAGAAGTCAAGTATACGTCGATATCATTCCCCGGTTATTTGGGTCTAGAAATTAACATAGACAACATCATAAACTTATGCTTCATACATAACCATGGAGGTAGGTTATAAATCAACAAAATCACAGGCCATGTGATGTTTGAGATGCTTTGAAGACCATGTGGATTCATTCCATCAGTAGAAAGTGCAAGTCGTAGATTTCTTGACTCTATCCTGAATTCAGGATACTCGTGATCAATTTTTGTCCATTGTGGAGAATCTGCAGGGTATCGAAACTTTCATCTGCATGCCATGTCAAGTGTTTAGAATCTTCTTCACTGCGATACATGCGCCTAAATCTTTGTATTATAGGCAAATACTACACGACTTTTCCTGGAGTAGATTATTTCTTCTTATATCGAGAGACATTGCATTTCGGACACGCCTTTAGTAATTCATATTTGTTTCTAAATAAAATGCAATTGTTAGTACACGCATGAATCCTTTTGTAACTCATGCGAATAGAGCACAATATTTGTTTAGCCTCGTAGGTTCGATTGGAAAGTTCATTATCATCTGGCAACATATCTTTTAAGAGTGTTAATAATTATGTGAAGCTTTTATCAGACCATCCATTACTCGCTTTTAAGTTGTACAACTTTAATATCGCCGACAATTTAGTGAATTTAGTACAACCATTATATAATGGTTTCTCTACATCACTCAACAAACTCTCTAAAATTTTAGGACAATCCAGAAGATCTTCTTCAACTGCTTTTGCAATCTCCTCAACTCGGTCCGGCTCATTTGTATCTGTATCGAAGTCAGTTGAAGCATATGTCAAACCACTCTCAAAATTAATGTTTCCTTTTTTTTTCTCACCATGTCTTATCCAACATGTATAGCTTTGATCAATTCCTTTCCATACTAAATGTCCTTCCAAAACAAGATTTTAAACAAGGACAAACGACTCTATTTGGATCATTTACATTCTTCACTACAAACTCAACAAACTCCTTCACTCCATTTTCATACTCTTTTGATAGTCGATTGGCAGACATCCATTTCTGGTCCATATTATATGACCTATATAAATGCAGTTACAAAAATAATAAGCTACTGATAACATTATACCAATATATAGAAACCAAGGTCCTTTATTTTGTAACAATTTTAAAACAAAAAAGATTTCAAAACAGAACATATCAACAAATTTCAAAAAGAAAAGATTTATTATGTAACAATTTATTAGTTTTCGTGACAACAACAAATTAATAAATACAGTACCTGAGAAAATATATCCAATTTTTTTTAAAGGAGGAACAATAGATGGCTGCACATTACGTAGAGGAGATGAGGGTTCCTAGAGTAGAGGTGATGAGGGTTCGTAAATTTGTTTTTATTTATTTAAAGTAAATGATTTTTATTTAAAGTTAATGATTTTAGTTTGTGTAATAAGTGCTCAAATAGGTCCTTTAATTATGTGAAAGTGCAAGACTTTTACAGCGCTTGTAACAAAAGCGCTATAATAGGTCATTTAATTATTTGAAAGCGCAAGTCTTTTACAGCGCTTGTAAAAAAAATGCTTTAATAGGTCATATAATTATATGAAAGCGCAAATCTTTTATAGCGCTTGTCCAAAAAGCGATGTAAAAGTCTTGTAAACATTATGTGCAAATGCTATATGTAACACCCAGTTTTTCAAAGCGAGGGTGTTTTTTTTTTTCAAAAGAAATTAAAATGAAACAGAGAAATAAATGAGGTAATACATTTGGATAAATATTTAAGTCATTAAAATTTACAAGCAGCGGAAAAGTTTCTCGGAATATAAATCCCAAGTATTTACACAACGGCCAGTGATACATGGAATCCATTAACATAAGATGTCATGTTGACAATACTAGTAAGATACAATCTTCCAAAATAAACGCAATTCAAAATAAAGACATATGTTCCCTCTATGTCAACCTAATCTGATCATTCTACCAAAAAAAACTATACACCCTGAGTGATCTCCACGCGCCCCGTAAGATCCTCCTATCATAGCTCCAGTCAAGCATTCCCATCTGTAGGGTACGAACCAAGGTGCCACGTATCACGGGTCAGCACGATTTACTAAAAAGCGTAAATCATAAACGTACCACCTATCCCGGGTCAGTACAGTTTACCGAGGTGCCACCTATCACGGCTCAACACGATTTACTAAAAGAAAAAGCGTAAGTCGTAAATGTACTGCCTATCACAGGCCAAAATACTATTTACCGAGGTGCCACCTATCACTGGTCAGCACAACTTACCAAACGTACTTCATGAGCATACACTGACTCTATCCACAATGATCATTAAGTAAATGCAGATATTAAAAGATTCCCCATTTCTAATACTCATTTAACTTAAACGATTTTCATAACAACATTAAGTAACCAAGACATTAAAAGATTTCCCATTCTTAATACCCGATTAACTTAAACGATTTTCAAAACAACATTAAGTAACCAAGACAATAAGAGATTCCCCATTCTTAATACCCAGTTAACTTAAACGATTTTCAAAACAACATTAAGTAACCAAGACATTAAGAGATTCCCCATTCTTAATGTCCAGTTAACTTAAACGATTTTCACAAACACACATTAAGTAAACAAGACATTAAGAGATTCCCCGTTCTTAATACTCATTTAACTTAATGGTTTTCAAATTCCACACAAAACGAACTCAAACATATTGTCAAATTCAATCCACAATTCCCACCCAAAACACATCAAATCATTTCTCCACAAAATTGTTTTCACGACAACATTAAGTAAATAAGTCATTAAGAGATTCCCCATTCTTAATACTCATTTAACTTAAACGATTTTCACAAACTCACATTAAGTAAACGAGACATTAAGAGATTCCCCATTCTTAATACTCATTTAACTTAAACGATTTTCACAAACTCACATTAAGTAAACGCATATATTAAGAGATTCCCCATTCTTAATACTCGTTTAACTCTAATGGTTTTCAAAATTCCACCCAGAACAAACACAAACATATTCACAAATTTATTACACAATTCACGCCAAAACATAACAATTTGTTTCTCCACAAAATCATTTTCACGACGACATTAAGTAAACGCAGATATTAAGAGATTCCCTATTCATGAACAACTTTGAACAAAATTCTGATTTTTTACAAAGTACTTGCATTTCATTTTCATATCATTCAGAAAGGTTCTCAAGTACTTGAATTGTTATTGGATTGTTTATCAATATACCTCTCCTTATTCTTATTCAAATCTTATTGTATCACTTGTAAAAGAAAGTAGTGCTTTCTTAAAAGTAGCTTAATCTAAGATAGTGGTGTGCTATCTTAGAAGTGTTGTTAGAAGTTTGTAGCAAGAATCCCAGGGTGGGAGTTGTACATTTTCTGACAATTAGTGGATCAATCTCTTGTGGTGTGCAAGAGGACTGGACGTACCCTTGGTTATAAGGGGAACCAGGATAAATCTTAAGTGTTCATTTATTTACTGCACTTTATTATTAGTAGACACTTTATTAAACTCAGAAAATTCAACTACCACATCACTAAAAACAAGAAGATTTACTAACACCTAATTCACCCCCCCCCCCTTCTTAGGCGTACTTCTATTCTTACAATTGGCATCAGAGCGGGTTAAGGTAACTTACTCCTCGATCAAATATACATGGCTTCTGCACAACCTGTTTTTAGAGATGGTGGTAGCAGTACCAAGCCACCATGTTTTGTTGGAGAGCACTACGATTTTTGGAAAATACGTATGCAAGCATATCTTGAAGCACAAGGAGATGACATATGGAATGCAGTTGAAAATGGGCCTCACATTCTGAAAACTGTCATCAATAACAAAGAAGAAATTAAGATAAAAGATTCTTGGACTGATGATGATAAAAGTAAAGTGTTGTTCGATAAGAAGGCTAAGAATATATTGCAATCTACACTAGGAATGGATGAATTTTTCCGGATATCTCACTGTAAAATAGCAAAAGAAATATGGGATACGTTGGAAATAATTCATGAAGGCACCATTGAGGTAAAAAGATCTAAACTCAACACACTATCACAAGAATATGAGTTATTTCGAATGCAGCCCGAAGAGTCTATTCTAGACTTGCAGAAAAGGTTCTCCCACTTAACCAATCACTTGATAGCACTTGGAAAAGTCTTCACCAATGATGAATTAAATCTAAAAGTACTAAGATCATTGACAAGGGCCTGGAAACCAAAAGTTACAGCAATATCCGAAAAGAAAAGCCTATCCAAAATGTCTCTTTCTGCACTATTTGGAAAACTTCAAGAGCACGAAATTGAACTTGGAAGGTTAGAACAAAATGAAAGTCTAGAAAAGAAGACCAAAAATATTGCTCTAAAGACCGAATCAAGAGAACAAATCAAGGACGACGATTCAGATGAAGATGAAAACATTACTTCTCTTGTTAAGAAATTTGGTAAGTTTCTTAAAAATGACAAAACCTTCAAAAAGAAAAGTTTCAAAAAGAACGATAGTTCTACTTCAAATCAAAACTTGCTTTGAATGCGGAAAACAAGGACATATCAAAGCAGATTGTCCAAACCTTGCTAAGAAGAACGCCATCAAAAAGAAAGACTTCAAGAAGGCATACATAGCTTGGGAAGACAACAAAGTAAGTTCATATTCAAAAACAGAAAGTGAAGAATGCGCAAATGTTGCATTAAGTGCATCATATCAATCAGATGATGAAGAAGAGGTTAGTAATATAGACTCTCCTCACTATAATAAAACTAATAGTGAATTAATTATAGAATACAATGATGCTCAAAACGCAATAAAGGAGTTACTTATTGAATGTAAAAATCTGTATAAACTAGTGTCAACACAAAAGAAACAAATCTCAAGTTTACAAGAAAAAGTTGACATTATGGAGAAAAATTCTGAAAAACTAAAACAGAATTTTACATGCAATAAATGTGATTCCCTCTCTTTAAAAATTGTTCAATTAAATAGGGTGATTGAATGGTACGAAAAGGGACAATTAGGATTGGAAAGTGTCTTAAATATGCAAAGATACTCAAACGACAAAAGTGGTCTTGTATATTCAAAATTTGAAAAACTAAATTTGAACAAAACTATTTTTGTTAAAGCAAGTAATCAACCTAATCAAGAAAAGATTATAGTTATGAAAAAGGATGATCTTTATAATAAGAAAATTATTCAAAATAAATCTCATACATATGCTACTAATAGTAGATTTAATCCTACTTGTTCTTATTGTGGTCTTCATGGTCACACACCTAATGCCTGTCACATTAGAAACATTAGTGTTCCAAAAGGGCATTACGTGTGGGTAAAGAAAGGTACATATACTTTTTCATCTTTCTTCAAGATTTAAAGTTTCCTCTTAATAAATTGTTAGAATTAAATTCTTGATGTTTATTTATGTACCTTACATGTTGAAATTTTCATCAAAAATTTAGTTTTTCAGCAAAAAAAAAATCGACAATGTAGCCGAATACAAAATGATTGTATTTGAATACATGATTTTCTAGAAATTCATTATTCGAATACAACCCATGTGTAGTCGAATACACATTCCTAGAAAAATGTGTATTTTTACCCTTATTTATGTTTATATGTTTGGAATTGTATAGTTCTATATTTTTCCTTTGTTTTGATCATGTCAAAAGGGGGAGAAAATTTGGTATTGTTGTTGCATTTCAAACCTTGTAGGTACTCAAACAATTTTTCAATTAATCACATACAACATGGGAGTACGCATCTATTACGGGGGAGCAATGATTCAAATTACACAATCTCTCCACAACAACAACATTTTGTCATAATCAAAAAGAGGGAGAATGTAAACTACATGTTTTTGATGAAGACAAAGATCATCAATTATGGTCAATGCAACAAGATCAAAAAGAAGATCAAATATCTTCATTAATAAGCTTCAAATCCATACATTAGATGATAAAATGTAAAGGTATATGATACAAACCGATATTTCAATTACATGAGAACAAGTCATATTTACATATGCATTTTAAGTATTTTCAAAAGTCAAAACAACATTGACAAAGTCTTAAATATCATATTTTTGACAAAATACATAAGTGTATTCGAATACAGCATCTTGTATTCGAATACAATGCAAGTCAGAAGCAAAAATCTCAAAGCTGTATTCGACTACGACTATGTGTAGTCGAATACATTGTAAGTCGGTGGCAAATTTTCACTAATATGTATTCAACTACACAAAGGTGAATTCGAATACAAGGTGTAATTTTTGAATATTTTTGAACGTTACAAAGAGGTGTATTTGAATACACATATCCTGTATTCGAATACAACTGGAAACAATACAATTTTTTAGATTTGGAATGGCTCTAGAACATTGTATTTTTTCATCAAACATCTTGGATCAATGGCCACGAATCTGAAGGGATGTTTATGGAGTATAAATATCCAATAACTTCATATCGAAAAGAATACAATCCTCGAATCAACAATACCTTGAACAACTTTGAACAAAATTCTGATTTTTTACAAAGTACTTGCATTTCATTTTCATATCATTCATAAAGGTTCTCAAGTACTTGAATTGTTATTGGATTGTTTATCAATATACCTCTCCTTATTCTTATTCAAATCTTATTGTATCACTTGTAAAGGAAAGTAGTGCTTTCTTAAAAGTAGCTTAATCTAAGATAGTGATGTGCTATAGCTTAATCTAAGATAGTGGTGTGCTATCTTAGAAGTTTGTAGCAAGAATCACAGGGTGGGAGTTGTACATTTTCAGACAATTAGTGGATCAATCTCTTGTGGTGTGCCAGAGGACTGGACGTACCATTGGTTATAAGGGGAACCAGGATAAATCTTAAGTGTTCATTTATTTACTGCACTTTATTATTAGTAGACACTTTATTAAACTCAGAAAATTCAACTACCACATCACTAAAAACAAGAAGATTTACTAACACGTAATTCACCCCCCCTTCTTAGGCGTACTTCTATTCTTACAAACACGTCGACTACGACGACACAAATCAACACAATCCATCACTAAAACACAACAAATTTCGTTTACTCAAAATCATACATAAATGAGGTAAATTCATTTTCCATGAAACATTCATCAATATCACCAAAACCCCACAATAGAATTTCACCCATAAAGCATTAATTCGTTTTTCCCCCAAATCAACACTTCAACCCTAACAAATTATTTTCCACACATCCACAAGTAAGTCCCTAAATGCAAACTAAAAGTTTGGAAGGAGCCCTTACCTTCACGCTAGCTTTAACGTGCGATTCCGGTACCGCGGGTAAATCCGGTAAAATCTCCGCTCGCAACGTCGCTTCCAAAGTTGGTCCCCTAGCACTGTAGTGTGGTAGTGAGCAACTTTCCCTTCTATCTCTTCGTGAAATGAAGCTTAGATCTAGATGAAACGGGGAGATTTGTGTTTGACGGTTTTGAAATCCCTAATACCGTTTTTCTTCATTTTCGAAACAACAAGGAAGTATGAAGCTGAGAAATCCTTGGGTTTCTATTCTTGAACAAAAGGAAAAAGCGAAAATGAAAACGGACGAAGGAAGAAGAAGGGGGGTCGCACGAGCAGTGAGAGGAAGGAGATGGAATTTGCTTTCTTTCTTTCCTTCTCTTTTCCTTTCTTCCTTTTTCCTTCCTTTATATTTCTTTTCTTTCTATTTCCTCCTCTTTTCCTTCCACACAAACATATATATATATATATATATAATTATATATAATTATATATATATATATTAATTACTTTTAACAAATATCTCCAAATGTTTAGATATTTATTAAATTTACCATTTCACCCATAACGCATTAAATTCTTCGTAAAAGATTCACCGCAGTTAATTTAATTTATTTATCAACGAGTGATTCTAATCATCGGACATCAAAATATCTTTTTGGTCATTTAAACTCCAAAATATTAATGACTTTGGCTAAAAAGCCTTCGCGTTCAATACCAAAAATACACTAAAATACATAAAGTATACTTTAAAATTATGGGTCTTACATTACTACCCCCCTAAAATTAGTTTCTTACTCGAAACTATGCGTCGATAAATAATTATGGGTGTTGTTCTCTCATCTTGCTCTCCAGTTCCCAAGTCGCATCTCCAGTAATTGGGTTACGAATCACCTTGACCAACGAAACATCCTTGGTCCTCAATCGCTTAATCTTCTTGTCGTCAATTCTCACAGGTGGTACTTCGAATGACAAGTTATCCTTTAGCTGGATTGTGTCTGGTTCGATCACATGAGATAGATTTGCAAGATATTTCCTCAACTGTGACACATGAAATACGTCATGAATATTGGGCAGTATCGGAGGTAATGCAATCCGATAAGCAACAGGCCCAATTCGTGCAGAAATATGATATGATCCAATGACTTTCGGAGTCAACTTCTTCGATTTCAATGCTCTACCAATTCCAATAGTAGGTGTGACTCTTAGAAATACATGGTCACTCTGTTCGAACTCTAAAAGTCTGTGACGCTTGTCCGCGTAACACTTCTGACTATCCTGTGAAGTCTTCATTTTCTCCTTGATCTTCCTTACCTTAGATGTAGTCTGTTGCACCATCTCTGGTCCGACAATCATACTTTCACCGTCCTTATACCAACACAAGGGCGTTTGACACTTGCGCCCATATAAAGACTCATATGGTGCCATTTCAATACTCGCGTGGAAACTATTGTTGTAGGTGAACTCAATCAACGGAAGTACATCATCCCAACTTCCTCTATCATCTAACACACATGCCCTCAACAGATCTTCAAGGGAGTGATTCATCCTTTCAGTCTGTCCGTCCGTTTGTGGATGGTAAGATGAACTCAATCGTAGTTTCGTTTCCCCACGCTTTGTGCAAGGCTCCCCAAAAATATGATGCGAACTTCATATCACGGTGTGATACAATACTCGATGGTACTCCGTGTAATCTCTAAAGGTTGCAACACCCCAGCAGGTCGCTGATGTTCCACCTTGTACGGAACATCCATCTAGTACCAAACCTAAACACTAAGTATGACACTAACACATTGAGTACAATATATCATTACCTAATGATAGGGCTTCCAATCCATACCAAGAATGATCTTGGGTTATTGTAGAGGTAAACAAATCAAATTAATCGAGAAATCCCTATTCTGAATAGTTATTTGACAATGTAAACATGCAATATTTTCAGTCAAAGTCTTAGCAGGCGTAAAACAACCAAATCACAAGGGTAGTGACGATGCAAATAACTTCGAATGATTCACACAATCCATAGTAATGAAGGAATGGGTTGCCCCCGAATCAGAAAGTGCAGTTAGAGGGTTACCTGTAATCGCACAGTCCCATCGAATCAGATTGCTAGATGAATTTCCAGCTTCAGCACCGATGCAATAAATACGTCCTCTAGCAGTAGGAAGAGTAGTTCTGGTTATATTCATTATTGGCTCCACCTTCAGAGCCTTGCAATTCTTTGCAAAGTGCCCTGGTTTATGGCACTTGTAGCAAGTTGGACTGTTAAAGGTACAGGCATTAGCATAATGTCCCTCTTCTCCACATCGGAAACATCGTATCGCTTGTCCCACTTGTCTCCCAAAGTCTTGGTTCCCTGGGCGATTCTGCCCACCGTTGTTATTCTGTGGTCGATTATAAGGTTTAGCAACTTGTTTTCCCTTGTTCTGATGCTTCACCCGACTTGGCCCTCCTCGGCTAGCTCTCTTATTCTTCATATCCTCAACTTCTCTACATTTTTCCACAAGAACTTGGAAACGTTGAATTCCCAAGGGTAAGACAGAGTCTTGAATCTCATACTTTAGTTCGTCTTGGGAGCGATGACACAAGAATGGCTCATCAATCTCTTCACGAAAAAAATCTGAAATGCCTTGATAGTGATTCAAACCTAACAGCATATTTGTCTAAAAACATCCTTTTGAAAGATTCCCAGTTCACCTCCTCGTGAGTTGATCTCATCAACAATCTTGCACTCCTCCACCAGTACTCAGCATCTCCTAGTAGCATATAAGTGGCATAGTTGACATTCACTCCCACCTGACAGTAAATCATTTCGAAGATCTTCTCCACTTCTTGGATCCATTGATCCACTTTCTCTGAATTCTCATTCCCCTCAAAATTGGGAGGAATGTAACGGTGAAAGTCTTTTAATCCTCTTGACTCTGCAGCACAGATCTCTCATTCCCTCTTTTCGAGATCACGTTGAGTCTTGGCAGCAGTCTGTGCAGCAACAGAAGCAGCCATGTTATTCATAGCCTCCGCCATTCGATCATCCCTATGAGCATTAGTTCTCAGAACGTCATTCCTTCTAGGCGACATGGTTTTCCTATAAAACCATCATCAAGTAGAGTCTTAACACTACTTCAAATAATTCCAAAAATAACTTCCGACCACATTAGCACATAAAAAAAATAGTGCGGACCTAACAACTCAAACCACCTAACCCGATGCATGATCAGATAACAACTCCCAACCTACAGGTTGACCTACAATCTATAACCAAAGGTTCCACAGCCCCCAAAGAAAACCAAACCTATGCTCTGATACCACAATGTAACACCCCGTTTTTCAAAGCGAGGGTGTATTTTTTTTTCAAAAGAAATTAAAATAAAACAGAGAAATAAATGAGGTAATACATTTGGATAAATATTTTAAGTCAATAAAATTTACAAGTAGCGGAAAAGTTTCTCGAAATATAAATCCCAAGTATTTACACAACGGCCAGTGATACATGGAATCCATTAACATAAGATGTCATGCTGACAATACTAGAAAGATACAATCTTCCAAAATAAACGCAATTCAAAATAAAGACATTTGTTCCCTCTATGTCAACCTAATCTGATCATTCTACCAAAAAAACTATACACCCTGAGTGATCTCCACGCGCCCCGTGAGATCCTCCTATCATAGCTCCAGTCAAGCATTCCCATCCGTAGGGTACGAACCGGTAGGATCGTCTTGGCTCTCATCTGAGGGCAAAGCCCAGATTTCCACAATAGTTGTAAAGGGTCACCAACCGAAATTAACAGTTAACATATAACATTTAAGTTTTTAAATGCACAAAATACCCTTTCCACTAAGCAAGCACCTTAAAAGGATTTTCCATATGCTAAAAGTTCATGTCATACTTGCCAAATAAAAATGAAATCAAAATAAAGTTCTCAATCCATCAAGTAATACATAACTGACCAAAACATTGATAAATCAATTGAGCAATCGATTATCTAACTCAAAATGAGAATTTATGCTGAGCCAATCAATTGGGCCAACCGATTTCCTGAAAGTTTTTAGTGAAAACTGAACTCTGGGCTCAAATAAATCGATTGGGCAAATCGATTTAATGAAAAATTGGCCCTTGTATTGAAGCCAATCGATTGGGCAAATCGATTTAATGAAGAGCCAATTGATTGACCAAATCGATTTCGTGAAAGACTGAGCCCTTGTATTGAAGCCAATCAATTGGACAAATCAATTTAATGAAGAGCCAATCGATTGACCAAATCGATTTCTTCAATTTGCTGATCTCCTGTAATGAATCCAATCGATTTGCTAAATCGATTTCTTAAATGGTTTTGAAAAACATATTACAAAATCGATTGGGTAAATCGATTTTGTCAAATTTGCGAAGTCACTGTAACTCATCAAATCGATTGGGGAAATCGATTTCCCTGTATATTCTTCCAAAAATTCATAAACTAACTCAATCACATTCATACACAACTCCAAATATTAACACTTAACACTTATAACACAATCACTACAACATCATGGGTTTCGAAATAGTTTTGCAATCAAACATGCTTTCACACAATTCCAAACATAACACTTAGCAATTTCAACACAATCACTACAACATCATGAACTTCAAAATAGTTTTGCAATTAACATGCTATCACACAATTCCATACATAACACTTAGCAATTTCAACACAATCACTACAACATCATGAACTTCGAAATAGTTTTGCAATTTACATGCTATCACACAATTCCATACATAACACTTAGCACTTATAACACAATACCCACACGGACAAGATGAACCAACAAATCACATGGAATCATCTTGACGCGACAATCCCCACACAGAAAAAATGAACCAACAAATCACAATTTATCAGGGTGTAGTCTCTCACGGACAAACACATGTGCAGTCTCTCACGGACAAACACAATTTACCAGGGTGTAGTCTCTCACGTGCAAACATCTGTGCAGTCTCTCATGGACAAACACAATTTACCAGGGTGTAGTCTCTCACGGACAAACACCTATGCAGTCTCTCACGGACAAACACAATTTACCAGGGTGTAGTCTCTCACGGACAAACACAATTTACCAAACATGTAAATCGTAAACGTACCACCGATCACGGGTTAGTACTGTTTACCGAGGTGCCACCTATCACGGGTCTGCACGTTTTTACTAAAAAGCGTAAACCATAAGTGTACTGCCTATCACGGGCCCGTACCGTTTATCAAGGTGCCACCTATCACGGGTCTGCACGGTTTACTAAAACAACGTAAATTGTAAATGTACCGCCTATCACAGGCCGAAGTACTATTTACCAAGGTGCCACCTATCACGGGTTAGCACGATTTACTAAAAAGCATAAATCGTAAACGTACCACCTATCACGAGTCAGTACTGTTTACCAAGGTGCCACCTATCACGGGTCAGCATGATTTACTAAAAGAAAAGCGTAAGTCGTAAATGTACCGCCTATCATAGGCTAAAGTATTATATATCGAGGTGCTACCTATCACGGGTCAGCACAACTTACCAAACGTAATGCATGAGCATACACTAACTCCATCCACAACGATCGTTAAGTAAATGCAGATATTAAAAGATTCCCCATTTCTAATACTCATTTAACTTAAACGATTTTCACGCCAAACATTAAGCAAACAGACATATTAAGAGATTCCCCATTCTTAATATTCTTTTAACTTAAACGATTTTCAAAACAGCATTAAGTAACCAAGACATTAAGAGATTCTCCATTCTTAATACCTAGTTAACTTACGATTTTCAAAACAACATTAAGTAACCAAGACATTAAGAGATTCCTCATTCTTAATGCCAAGTTAACTTAAACGATTTTTACAAACACACATTAAGTAAACGAGACATTAAGAGATTCCCATTCTTAATACTCATTTAACTTAATGGTTTTCAAATTCCACACAAAACGAACTCAAACATATTGTCAAATTCAATCCACAATTCCCACCCAAAACACATCAAATCATTTCTCCACAAAATCGTTTTCACGACAACATTAAGTAAATAAGTCATTAAGAGATTCCCCATTCTTAATACTCATTTAACTTAAACGATTTTCACAAATTCACATTAAGTAAACGAGTCATTAAGAGATGGTTGCACAGTACGTAGAGGAGATGAGGGTTCCTAGAGTAGAGGTGATGAAGCTTCATAAATTTGTTTTTATTTATTTAAAGTAAATTATTTTTATTTAAAGTGAATGATTTTAGCTTGTGTAATAAGCGCTCTAATAGGTCTTTTAATTATGTGAAAGCGCAAGATTTGTACAGCGCTTGTAACAAAAGCGCTATAATAGGTCATTTAATTATTTGAAAGCGCATCTCTTTTACAGCGCTTGTAAAAAAATGCTTTAATAGGTCATTTAATTATTTGAAAGCGCAAATCTTTTATAGCGCTTGTCCAAAAAGCGCTGTAAAAGTCTTGTAAACATTATGTGCAAATGCTATATGATCCTACAACAGCGTTTTTTCCACAGTGCTTGTCAAAAAAGCGTTGTTATATCCTCCGTTATTTTTAAAATATATTTACAACAACGTTTGTATATAATAAGCGTTGTAAAAGGCGCGCTATAAAATGTTATTTTTGGCGTAGTGAATTCCTCTAAATTAGTATCATATATTCATATACATTTTAAAAACATTAAGTTTAGCATCATTACAATAAAGAAAATATTGTATATCTCAAAACATCACAAATGATATGACAAAATTTAACATCAACTTTATTAATATTATAATCATTTATGTATGATTAATATGTAAATTACTTTAAATTTAGTAACTTCTTTGTAATATATGGTGTCGTGAGATTAAATGATTAATTACTATTCCAACTTATAAAAAAAAATAAAAATCAATTACCGATCAAGAACTCAAATTGCTAAATAAATCCAAAACTCAAAGTGTTAAATCCATGATTGAATTGAAAATCCTCTAAAATATACAATTTATTGATACGAGATACTCTTAAATGAATTAATAGTAAAAAAAAAAGAATATTATTATTTATTTGACTGAATATTATCAGTATTAAAAAAAGGAAGAAAGTCAAGATCCTAGACTGTTTTAGTTTTGGCGCCATAATAACACTTTACGTAAATAGCAATCCCCTTTCTGTTCTTCTGTGCCGTTTCTCCTTGTTTTCTTTCTCAACTTTATTACACTTTCTCTCTCTTCTCTCTCTGTTCCTCTTACACACATCGTGCTAAAGTTTCTTCTTCTTCCATCTGCGATCTTTCTTTGGTTACTGTGTCGTTTCTCCTTGTTTTCTTTCTCCACTTTATTACACTTTCTCTCTCTTCTCTCTCTGTTCCTCTTACACACATCGTGCTAAAGTTTC
This sequence comes from Cicer bijugum, assembly GCA_037974875.1. NCBI lineage: Eukaryota > Viridiplantae > Streptophyta > Magnoliopsida > Fabales > Fabaceae > Cicer > Cicer bijugum. Next base: position 2,984,384 of record JBBPBT010000460.1, on the reverse strand, counting down.
TTCTTCTTCTTCCATCTGCGATCTTTCTTTGGTTACTGTGCCGTTTCTCCTTGTTTTCTTTCTCCACTTTATTACACTTTCTCTCTCTTCTCTCTCTGTTCCTCTTACACACATCGTGCTAAAGTTTCTTCTTCTTCCATCTGCGATCTTTCTTTGGTTACTGTGCCGTTTCTCCTTGTTTTCTTTCTCCACTTTATTACACTTACTCTCTCTTCTCTCTCTGTTCCTCTTACACACATCGTGCTAAAGTTTCTTCTTCTTCCATCTGCGATCTTTCTTTGGTTACTGTGTCGTTTCTCCTTGTTTTCTTTCTCCACATTATTACACTTTCTCTCTCTTCTCTCTCTGTTCCTCTTACACACATCGTGCTAAAGTTTCTTCTTCTTCCATTTGCGATCTTTCTTTGGTTACTGTGCCGTTTCTCCTTGTTTTCTTTCTCCACTTTATTACACTTTCTCTCTCTTCTCTCTCTGTTCCTCTTATACACATCGTGCTAAAGTTTCTTCTTCTTCCATCTGCGATCTTTCTTTGGTTACTGTGTCGTTTCTCCTTGTTTTCTTTCTCCACTTTATTACACTTTCTCTCTCTTCTCTCTCTGTTCCTCTTACACACATCGTGCTAAAGTTTCTTCTTCTTCCATCTGCGATCTTTCTTTGGTTACTGTGTCGTTTCTCCTTGTTTTCTTTCTCCACTTTATTACACTTACTCTCTCTTCTCTCTCTGTTCCTCTTACACACATCGTGCTAAAGTTTCTTCTTCTTCCATCTGTGATCTTTCTTTGGTTATCTTATATGACATCACACTCCTTTTGTTCTTAACCTCATTCCTTTCAGTACCTTTTTTCTACTTTTTCTCTTAGTTTCATTAACACCCAAGAATCAAATCAAACAGAGAAATATTATAAATAAAAGGTGAGTTTTTCTTTGGTTCTTGTTTTGCGATGGCTGGTGTTTCTAGCCGAACTCGCAGCAAGAATGTTCCGTTGTTTGGTAGTATTTCACTTGAAAGATCAACGGGTAGAAAGAGTGATTTGGGCTCTGTTTTTGGTTGTAAAAGAAGGGTAAAAGAGGAATCTGAAAATGTGAGTGATGGTGATGATGAAGAAGGAAAACAACAATATAGAAGAGGTTTAAGTGTTGGAACTGTTGAGAAGATGATGGATTCATCTAAAAAGAAAATGATGGTGAACAAGATAAAGGATCATAAAGGTGAAATCAATGTTAGTAATGGTGAGAATATGATGAATTCATCTGAACAGAAAAAGATGGAGAACAAGAGTAAAGATCATAAAGGTGGAGTTAACGTCCGGAATAGTGAGAAGAAGGAATCGACAGAGAGCACAAGTGTTTTTCAAACGGCACAGAGCGGTTTATATACGCGAAAGAAGTTGCGATTAGTTGAAATGCTTGCTGAATGCTATTGGGGAGACAAGATTACTAATGACCGTGATTCAATGGTGTTGGAGAGAAAGGATGACATTGTTAATCGGCGAGATACAAAACCGCTGGCTTCTAAGGAGACGCGTCCATTGATATGGAGTCTAAACAAAGTAGAAAAAGTGCCTAAAACCAAGGAGGAAGAAGAAGAAGAAGAAGAGGAACTGTGGAATGAAATGAGTATGTTGCTTAGAGAAGAAGAAGTTGATTCCATGGTAATGTTCATTTTAATTTTTTTGTTTGTGAACTATTGTGAAGGACTATGCTTAAGCTGATTTTGATTTTATTTTTAATATATTGATTATATGTTTAAACTCTATTCTAAATGATATATATAAGATAATCAATTATATTAGGTTTGTTAAGAGAAGTCAGTTACATGGATTAACTTTGTGTGTTATGTTACTATCTGCAGATTGGCAATATTGGAACAAATGAAGCTATAGAAAAAATGGACAGTCGATACTCTAGTTGTAAACACGCCATTCGTCTTGAAGACGATATCGGGGAGTATTGCAAATTGTGTGGTTGGGTTGTTACAGAGATCAAATATATCTCACCACAAGTGGTAAGCTTGGTTTAATGTTGATTTATATAAAAATTAACCTGATTAATTTTTTGATTTTGGTTTTGATTAGATTTTTGTAAATCAAGTTAGTTGTTGATTATTATCTATATTATAGAACTTTGATGCTCACTAGTAGTAGTTAAGTATATTTGAGCTCATTTGTTTATTCATGTTATGTAAAAACTAAAGAGTAAAACAACAATTCATTGCTGTGAGATTCTTTTAGTTTCCATAAAATTGTGTTTCCTTTGATTTCATTGTGTGTCATCATGCTGTCATTAATTATCAATGTAGTAGTAGGAAAAAAAAACCTTAGTTGTTGTATGTTAGCATTGATTTGACTATGAGATATGTAGGCACTGACATTTGCATACTTGTATTGTACATGACACAGATTGATAGATATCCTAATGAAGGTTATGAAAAAAGGGCATCATATGGTGGAGAAAATGTCCCAGTCTTTGATGGATCACAGTTCAATGTTTTTGGTGATGACTCAAATACTCATTTCTCTCTCAACGAAGGCACAGTTTGGGACCTAATTCCTGAAGAAAAACAAAGCCTGTATCCTCATCAACAAGAAGGATTTGAGTTCATCTGGAAAAACTTAGCCAAAAGCATTGATCTTCGCAAGTTGATGAATGACGTTCCTTGCATCGAGGGTGGCTGCATTATTTTGCATGCTCCTGGAACCGAGAAGACACGGTTAACGATTGTTTTCCTCATGGCATACTTGCAGGTGTTCCCGAAATGCAGGTCGGTTATCGTGGCTCACTATTTAAAGGCCTTCCAGAACAATTTAACTGAACTATACAACACTTTGAGCTTGGAAAAACCTTCTTTTCCGAACATGATACTGCCCCAGCTCAAAAAGTTTTGCCTGAAGCAGGAACACAAAGCAGCATCTAAATAATTGAGTTGGGAACCTGTTTATAGCAAAACAACAGGAAGTCCTTCTGATGATATGCTTAAGTAGTTGAAGTTGATAACAGATTCCTTTGTTCATGTTCACAAAGGCTCCATCCTTCAGAAGAAGCTTCTCGGGTTAAGGGATTGTGTCCAATTTTGAAGTCAGACAGTTTCTAGAAGCAAATTATTGACAACATTTGTATTCCTCAGAACCCATTTAAATTCGAGCGTAAGATGGCATTTTCATCTATCCATCCGTCTCTTTTCCTCGAATGCAATCATATTTTAGACAGCAAAGAATCATTATGTTACCTTTCAAGGCAGTTCAATTAGAAATTATGTTACCTTAACTTGGAAGTAATATTTGGTCTATACAGTTACACATTGGCATTATCATAATGAAAGGCCAAAACTCTCAACCATATCTCGCTCTTTCGGCTGCAGCACACACTCACCAAACATGTCTTTAAGCTTTTTGTGCCGAGTCATCTGATCAAGAACTCTATCTTCAAAGTCTGCAGCCGAGCTCTTGGACTTATCTTTGTCAGCATTTTCTAGCTGCAAAAACCTGTTCGAATAACCAATCTTTTTTTGCCTGTTTACAATATTTGTCCCATTCACTAGTCCCTTCAGTGATGAGATGATATGTGTATACAACTCTCTTCTGTCCAAGCCTATATGCTCTTCTGATAGCTTGTCTTTCCACTGACGGATTCCATACAACATCAAGTAGCACAACCCTTGAAGCTCCAACTAAGCTAATTCCCTTGGAACAAGTTTTTCCCAATGGGTTAAGTATTGCTTATCCTTTTTATCATCCTTTCCAGACATGAACAACACTTCTTTTCCCAATGACCAATTAAAAACGGAGTTTAATTGGTCTATAATTAAGTTTAAAGTGTCCATGTATTGGTTGAACACAAGAACTTTCTCGTTAACTGCATCACAAAGCCTAACAAACTCGACCAAAAACCTGGTTTTGACACCTCCATATGGGTTGAGTCTAAGCTTTTCCAGACGTTCCTTGTCGATAAGAGATTCTTTGTTGTCTAAAATATGACTGCATTTGAGGAAAAAAGACGGATGGATAGATGCCAATGTCATCTTACGCTCGAATTTAAATGGGTTCTGAGGAATACAAATGTTGTCAATAATTTGCTTTTGGAAACTGTCTGGCTTCAAAAACTGGACACAATCCCTTAACCCGAGAAACTTCTTCTGAAGGATGGAGCCTTTGTGAACATGAACAAAGGAATCTGTTATCAACTTCAACTGCTTAAGCATATCATCAGAAGGACTTCCTGTTGTTTTGCTATAAACAGGTTCCCAACTCAATTCTTTAGATGCTGCTTTGTGTTCCTGCTTCAGGCAAAACTTTTTGAGCTGGGGCGATAGCATGTTCGAAAAAGAAGGTTTTGTCAAGCTCAAAGTGTTGTATAGTTCAGTTAAATTATTCTAGAAGACCTTTAAATAGTGCTACAATTTATTAACTTCCTTGCTCGCTTAGCCTCTTGAAGTAGAGAGTAGTGCTCCACTTTCTCTTGATTGACTTGTAAATTAATCTTTAGGATTCGAATGAATTGGTTTTTCTAAATATTACCGTACCACATACCCTCCTTGCAACCAACTTCAATAATTGAAAATTATTGTTAAGTGTGAATTTTCAATTAATAAATTACTGTTATTTGGAAGAATGTAGAAGTGATAGTAGTAATTAGTAGGTGAAAACTTGAGTTCAATGATGAATATTGCACTCAGAGTAATAATGACAAATACAAAAAAAAGTAAATTCTCGTATCAGTCGTATCAAGAACATAAAATTAGTATGCTGATGTGCCAATGCATCATAATCTGCCTTCATCAGTAGTTTAGTTCAGAGAATTATTACAGTGCATTTTGATTTACTACTCATACTTTGTGTGTGACTCTTAATTCTTCTTCAATCATATCAAACAACACTATAACCTCTGTGTTTCCTCAAAAGCTACAAAAACAATAAAATAAAAAGACTAGATCTATTCTATGACTATTGCTAAAAAACTTAGTATTATTTATGTTAATGTAATTTTTGATCAACTCCACTGCTGCTCCATTTGAGTAACCTCTAAGTAGATATTTTTTATTGTTCAAAAGAAAAGAAAATTTTAATTATTTTTACTATAATTTAATCAATGTCAATTAAAAAAACGCAATAAAAACAAATATAAAAACCTCAAAAATAAATTTATATTCAATTTTTTTTTATAGAATATGCACATATCGAATATCCACAATCTTCACAAATTGCATAATTTAAGCATTAATTCACTATGCACTATATAATATACTTAGATTTAGTTCTGCAGTGACAAAAATAAAGTGATTCTATCAATTTAATTTTGGTTGAATGTGAGTTGAAAATAATATGATTTAAGGTTTGGATACATTTTTGTAAAAATAAGTTAATAAGAAATTTTATACCAAAAATCAATCTTGAATACTAAAACTGCATACATCTTTTGTAAAATTATGATAGCTCAGTGTAATTTTGTCGAACACATCATAAAACTAAATATACAATTTTAAAAGCAAAATAAACCTAAATTCTCCTAAAAAAACTATCAAAATATATCAAATTCAATTATATATTTGTAATCCTCTCTAATCAATTCTTACACTTCCAAATTGGAACAAACATACATTTACAACACATTAACTTCATTTTCAAGGTTAAAGACACACTAGTAAATTTATCAAATTTAAATTCACTATACTCATTGTCAAAGTGACTTCTATCATGTTGGAGCCAATACACACAGTAGAGAAAAGAGAGTTTTCAAGCTACAGAGAAGAGAAAAATTCTTATTATGTGTTGTGTGTATAATCACATGTAAATCATTCTATTAATAGGTGGTTTAAACCCTAACAAACTAACTAACTATCTAAGTGTAGAAATTACACTTGTGATTATATTTAATCACATTTTAACACTCCCCTTTAATTTTTATACCCTGTCAGTTCAAAACAAACAATTCATAACACAAAAAAAATACAAATTGCAATAATTCTTCTAATATGCAATAATTGGGAATTTGGATGATGGCTGTTAGCAGCAGCAACACTATATCCCCATTCTAGCAACTCTTTGCTGGTGTCATCCTTGTGAGCAAAAACTTCTATAGAACATAGTGAATTTTTCTCTGCTCCACTGGCTGTTGCTATTGCTTCTACCAGCCCTTCATATGTACGTACTCCCCTTGTGTAGATACATCTACCACATTCATCATTTTTCGAAATTTCTCAAACTTGTCAACTCTTAGTGCTTTAGTTAACACATCTGCCACTTGAAACTCAGTTCCACAATGCTTCATGCGAATCTTTTCTTCAGCCACTTGATTCCTCAGAAAATGAAACTTTGTGTCATTGTGTTTGCTTCTCCCATGAGAAACCAGATTCTTAGCAAGATCTATTGCAGACTTATTGTCTACAAACAGCTCAACACACGAGCTCATCTTCAAGTTCAGCTCAGAGATCAGGGACAACAACTAGAGAGCTTGACATGCTGCTGCACATGCTGAAATATATTCAGCCTCACAAGTAGACAATGCTACCACAGTTTGCTTTTTGGAACTCCAGGACACAGGTGCTCCATTGAACAAGAACACAAACCCTGATGTGGATCTTCTATCCACTTTGTCTCCACACCAATCTGAGTCTGAGTAAGCTATGAGTGATAGCTCATCCTTCCCTTTTTATAAGGAAACAGAACACCAAAATTCAGTGTTCTCTTCAAGTATCTTAGAATTCTTTTAGCAGCTGCAAGATGAGAACTCCTAGGATTGCTCATGAATTTGCTAACTACACCAACTCCAAATGAAATCTCAGGCCTGCTGTGACACACAAACCTTAGACACCCCACCAGTTGCCTAAACAAAGTGATGTCCATAGCTTCATCAATTTCACCATTCTCAGCCTTAACATGATATTCAACAGGTACAGTCACTGGATTGCGCTGATCCATCTTGAATCTTTTCAACACCTCCAAGATATACTTCCTTTGATGCATAACAATTCCCTCCTTGTGTTGAACAAATTCAACACCAAGAAAGTAAGTCAATAAGCCCAAATCAGTCATCTCAAACTCCTCACTAAGCTTGTTTTTCAAATAAATGATGTTAGTTGCACTTTCACCAGTGATGAGAAGATCATCAACATAAAGACAAATGTATAAAGTACCTGCCCCTGCTACTGACTTTATATAAATGACATGCTCCACAGTGCATTTCATAAAGCCTTGTTCTCTCAGAAAACCATCGATTCTTCTGTTCCAAGCTCTTGGAGCCTGTTTAAGCCCGTACAAGGCTTTCTTCAATCTGAGAACCTTATCTTCATGACCAACTTTGACAAATCTTGGTGGTTGTTGTATATAGACCTCTTCTTCAAGAGGGCCATTGAGAAAGGCACTTTTAACATCAAGCTACCATATCTTCCATCTTTGCCAAGAAGCAAGACCAACTATTAACCTTACAGTTTCAAATCTAGCTACAGGTGCAAACACTTCTGAGTAATCTTCACCCTCTCTCTGCATAAATCCTCTAGCTACCAGTCTTGCCTTATACTTGGCAATGCTTCCATCAGGTTGTCTCTTGATCTTGTAGATCCATTTTACAGAAATGGCATTCTTGTCAGCTGGAAGTTCTACCAATTTCCATGTATCATTTCTGTGAATTGCCTTCAGTTCCTCATTCATTGCATCAATCCACACTTGTTCTTTGATAGCTTGTGCAAACTGAACTGGTTCAACTTCAACATTCAGTGCTTCATTCACTAGTTCACCATCATCAGCAATGGCATGGTCAGGGAACATATGATAGTCTCGCAGCCTTTCAGGTAAGTGTCTCCTTCTTTTTGGTCTTCTATTTACTACTTCCTCAACTTGGTTATGTTGAGGTTGTGTGATTTCATCAATGTCCAACTGCAATTTCCTCATAGGAGCAGTTTTCTTCTCCAAATAGTCCTTCCATGATCTATTTTCATCAAAAAATACATCTTTGCTAAGCTTTACAAAATGTGTTGTAGGATCATATAGTTTATAAGATCTAGTGGAATCATATCCAACAAACACCATGGCCTGACTCTTGTCATCCAACTTCTTTCTTCTTTGATCAGGTATATGTGAGTAGCATAAAGATCCAAACACTCTCATGTGTGATACTGATGTTTTACTACCAGACCAAACTTCCTCGGGAGCTTTGTTAGCAAGCTATTTAGTGAGACACCTATTCAAAACATAGGTTGCAGTCTCTACTGCTTCTCCCCACAGATTCTTGGCCAATTGCTTCTCTTTAAGCATGCTCATAACCATGTTCATGATGGTCCTGTTCCTTCTTTCTGTCATCCCATTGTGTTGAGGTGTGTAAGGAGTTGTAATTTCATGCACAATGCCATGAGACTTGCAAAACTCTTCCATTTCATTAGAAGTGAATTCACCACCTCCATCTGTTCTCAGTACTTTCACATGCTTTCCTGATTGCTTTTCCACATACACTTTGACCCATACTAATGAGGTTGGTTTGCATTGTTGGCACATACAACACATTCTGAAGTAGTGCTTGTTGTCCATCCTTTTTCTTCACCAGAATATCTCCAATGCCCTCTGATTGTATGGTTCTATTATCAGCAAATCTCACTTTGCTTTTCCTTCTAGGATCAAAATGTACAAGCCAATCTCGATTCCCATTCATATGATTCCAGCAACCAGAATCAAGGTACCATGTACCTGAACATTCTGATTCTGATGAAATAGTCATCACCAACATTTCCACTGTGGTGCCATTCTCAGAAGCATCATCCTTAATGAGATTTGCTTCCACACCTTGCTCTCCATGATGGTCTTCCTGGGGTTTGAATTGACATTCATTGGAGAAGTGTCCAATTCTTCCACAATTGTAACACCTCAACTTCTTGCGATCTACCTTCTTCTTATTGTCTTTGTTCCCTTTATTCCAACCTTTCCTTGTAGAAGATTGAGAACCATCACCATCATTCTTGCCATGATCTTGACCAGAATTTGATTTACCAGAAAAATATTTCTGCCCTTGCTTGTGACCCTTCCCTTTGTTCCCTCCTTTATTGGAAGAACCCCCTTTCTTGTAGTGTTGTGCCTGAAGAGCCTGGTTAGGAGCCTTCTCTGTGAAGCGCTCATTCAATCTCTGCTCATGAGATTCAAGAGAACCCTGTAACTCATCAATTGTCATACTGGGTACTCTTCTAGATTCTTCAATGGACACCACCACGTGATCCAAATTGGAATTCACAGTTCGCAAGATCTTTTCCACCAATCGCAAATCATCAATTTCTTCTCCACAGGCCTTCATAGAATTCATTAGAGTGCGAATTCTGTTGAAGTATTCAACAACCGATTCGTTATCCTCCATTGCCATAAGCTCATACTGCCTACACATGGTTTGCAATTTCACCTTCTTCAGCTGCTCCGCGCCTGCATTTCCTTTCTCCAGGATCTGCCATGCCTCCTTCGCGTTCTTGGCTCCTTCAATTCTTTCAAAGTGCGCATCATTCACACACTAGTGAATCAAGAACAGCGCCTTGCAGTCCTTACGTTTCATCTCCTTGTACTCTTCCTTCTGCGCCTCCGTAGCCGTTGCCGCCGGCGCTTCTCCGATACCAGATTCCACGATGTCAGTCACCCTTTGGTAACCGAAGATAACCTTCATTTGCACATGCCATCTCCTCCAGTTTTTGCCATCAAGAACTGGAAGATTCGCAGGGAAGCTTACTTCCTTTGTCGTTGTCATCGTTGCAGTGGAATCGTGAAATTGGGATCTGCAGAATGAGATATCCTAGTAGCGGAATCAAGGTCCTTCAGGATCCTTCAACAATGGCTCTGATACCAGATGTTGGAGTCAATACACGCAGTAGAGAAAAGAGAGTTTTCAGGCTACAGAGAAAAGAAAAATTCTTATCATGTGTTGTGTGTATAATCACATGTAAATCATTCTATTAATAGGTGGTTTAAACCCTAACAAACAAACTAACTATCTAAATGTAGAAATTACACTTGTGATTATATTTAATCACATTTTAACATATCAAAGAAGGGAAAGGAAGACGAATGTGCAGTATATTTTCTTTGCAATTTCAATCTCAATTATAATTGCTCTTTGATGAAGTTTCCTAGAACTCTCTCTCTTGGACCCATTTGAACATTTAATAATAATTGCTGTTCTTTTCAACACTAAAAGGGTCTCTTTCTACAATCTCTTCTCTGAATTTTCTCTGATTCAAAATCTTTCTACTTCTATATTCTCTTCTTTTGTTTGTCATGCTTCGGTTTCGGTTGTTTCGCCTTTGCTCTGTTTCACCATTTTCTATTCATGGCAATAAAATAGCTGGCTCTCACCTAATACACACAGGTTCGTTCAATTTTATCATAATATTTCTACGTTGTTTGTTTAGTTAGTTTACATTTTTATTATCACTAAAATATAAGATAATATATTTTTAGTGGTTAAAAATCGCTGATGTGTGATTTTTGGCTTTTTTTAATATAAGATTTTAAATATTAAATGTATTGCATGTATGCAACTTTTAATAATGTGATATATATAACCAACACCTTAGTACAATTATTTGAAATTTTAGTAAAACAAAAATCAAGTTTAATAGAGGAAATGATATGTCTTTTTATGCAATTGTGAAGAATTAATTTAGATATTAGTTTTTGCGAGGGATTAAAATGATACAAATCTAAAATGTTAAAGATTAATTTGAGTATTTATTATAAACAAAATTACACAATTTTGATTATTAGTACACTTTTTTATGTTACAAATTAGTAGATATAGTCGTTGAATGATATATTTTTGCATTTACACCCAATTCCTATAAACATTGATCATATTGTATCATAAACGGACTTTAGTAAAGTTCGTTATATATCGCACAGTTATATAATATTTTCAACTCTATTGTCAAATAATAAATAGTTACTCAAAATAATTACTCAGGAATTTTTCCTGACATATTTTGAATAGTTTAAAAATTTACGTATATAATATTTAGTTATAATATTTAATTCAATTGACAAATATTAAATTAAATATTATATTCTAAATTTGAATTGAAAACTTCATTATAAAAAACTTTGACATATACATGCCAACTGAAACGATTATTCTGTAGACAACCACACGTTATTAGAAAAAATGTCCAAAATATTTAGGCTTAATTGCATTTTTGGTCCCCTTATTATAGGTGAAAATTGAAAGTAGTCCCCCCATTTTGTTTGTCCCCAGTTTTAGTCCCCAAACAGAATTTGAGGCCAAATCATGATGTGTTGTCATTTTTTAATGACGTGTCAATAAAAAGGTGACGTGACAGACGATTACGTGGAATAAACTAATTATTATATTATTTTTTATGAAAAAATATAATTTATATTTTTAAAAATCATTTTTATAATTGTGACAATATTTTTAAAAATATAATTAAATTATTAAAATTAAATTAAAAGAAAAAACACCTAAAATCATTCATTCATCAACAAATCAAAATCAAAACCCTAAAATCATTCTATCTCTATCTTTCTATTTCTCTTTCTTCTTCTTCTTCATCAACAACAACAACCCCTTATACTTCCCATTTTATCAAAACCAAAGCTCTTTACTTCTAAATATAGGATTAACCTCTATTCTTTCTTTCTCTGTGCCACGCTCCATACATAATATTTGTTGTTTCTTCCAAAAAACAAGGGCATTCTAGTAAACACAATAAACTGAAACACACAACAAATCTGAAAGCTGGATTTATGCCTCTGTTCACTCCTCATTGGCTACACCTCCACAGCAACAAATCTGAATGTTGTTTCGCACCCCCTTTCATTTCTTCCATTTTTGCAAAACAAAACCCAGTTAATAGTTAATACGAAATTAAAGTATTTGCCTTAAAGGGTTATCATTTATTAATTTTTAGATCTAAAAATAATTGTTATGTTGAATAAAGATCAAATTTTAATTTTTATTATTTTTTACAGGAATTTTTCTAGAAGAAAAAAAAATGGAGTCAGATCTTCAGCAACATCCAACTTTGTTACTAGATCACCAAAATCATCATCAGCAACAGAAGCTAACTGAGACACCATGCACCCCATTAACCACACAAAGCAAAATCAAACTCATTTCATGATTAAAATAACTCTGAGTTAATTTCAAACTTACCCATTTCAATATTTTTCTGTTTTGATTTCTGGGTACCCTTAAAGTTTTGAACTTTTTTAGTTGGTCAGTTTATAGATGATGAAAATAGGATTTTATTTTAGCCCCACAAAAAATTTGCAGAGTTTAGAGATATAGAGAAAGAGTGTGGTGTTAATGTTGTAGCAAGTACTGTAATGGAAGTATGAAAGTGTAGTACAGTGAGATGTGGAGTGTAGTGTGATGGCAAGAGAGAGTGAAATGGGAAGGACAAAGGTGTGTTGTTTGTTTAATATGAAACGTGTGTTGTTTTACCATTGATGTTGTTGTTGATGAAGAAGAAGAAAGAGAAATAGAAAGGTAGAATGATTTTAGGGTTTTGATTTTGATTTATTTATGATTGAATAATTTTAGGTATTTTTCTTTTAATTTAATTTTAACAATTTAATTGTATTTTTAAAAATATTGTCACAATTATAAAAATGATTTTTAAAAATATAAATTATATTTTTTAATCAAAAATAATATAATAATTAGTTTATTCCACGTAAGCATCTGCCACATCACATTTTTATTGACACATCATTAAAAAAAAATGACAAGTCATCATGATTTGGCCTCAAATTCTGTTTGGGGACTAAAACTGGGGATAAACAAAATGGAGGGACTACTTTCAATTTTCACCTATAATAAGGGGACCAAAAGTGCAATTAAGCCAAATATTTAATATTAAATAAAAAATGTTGGGTACATACTATACAATTTCCGTGTTGAAATTTACAAGAACTAAGTAAACATTGAACCTTCCGATAAAATTTCCGAATTGAAAATCCAATTAAAATTGACCATATTGCGTATTTGAATGGTTGTATAAAATTACAGTGAAATGGGTTTAAGAGGAAAGCAAATAATGGAAAAGCAACATCCAATTTTGCAGCAAAATGTAATCGTGATGAGGCACAGCGAACGTATCGGTAACTTTGAGCCGTTGGGGGCATCGATAGCGTCACGACCGTGGGATCCACCACTATCAGAATCGGGGCAAGTTCGGGCATTCAAAACGGGTCGGAGGATTAAACAGAGTCTTGGATTCACGATAAATCGAGTATTTGTCTCCCCATTCCTCCGTTGCTCCAGACTGCTGCCGAAGTTGGTAATGCTTTGTTGATTAATGATGGTCATGGAACTCTCGTTGGCGACCGCATTTCGGTTGACTCTACATAACTCAAGGTCACCATATTAATTGCAATATTAATATTTATACATTTTATTACTTGTAATTTGTTTCTTACACATGCAATACGGTTGTTAATTGTTATAATGTATTGTACAGCTACAATTTGGTTTTCTGAGCATTAGATAAATGAAGAAACTGCACATTTTGATAGAAATTTAATTTTAGTATAAATAGATTTACTACTGATTTTGTACCCAAAAAGAAAAAGATTTACCGCTGATTTGCATCGAAAAAAAATATTTACTTCTGATTTGTCGCTAAACAATAAACACTAACTCAAATATTTGATTTAGCTATCGCTTTGATGCATAATATCATGTATTTGATATAACCATGATAATATATATTTATATAACAAAATTATTATTGTAAATAATTATATATTAAATTTTTTTAGATTAATATATTGTATTGTAAATATTATAATTAATAAAAAATATTAAAAAAAACTAAATATTTAATAAAATAATTTTTTATTTTAACCTATCGATTAACACTAGTAAATAAATAATTTAAATTTTAAAAAT
>JBBPBT010000460.1:2916321-2969923 GCA_037974875.1 Cicer bijugum | reverse complement strand
CTAATAGTAACTACATACATATTAGCGGTTAATTTTTTTTTTTTAAATTATATATTTTATTGGTGTATGACAACAAGTGTCACATTTATTAAAAACCAAATAAAACTAGTGTTACTTGAAATATGCGTTTCTGGGGCAAAAATGATCTTATTTTCTTAGTTAATATAGTTTGAAAAACGAAATTATAAAATTAGTGTGGTAAGTACAATTTAATTAGTAATTACAACTTACAAGGATATTGACCAGTAGTGATTTAGATTGAAATTCAGAATTTTTTAGTTTCTGTAGTTAAAAGAAAAAAATATGAATCTAACTCCTAAGCTGTTTAAAAATTAAAAAAAATTGAAAATTTCAACTATAAGTGTTACCTGTTTTTTTTTTTTTTTTTTAATAAAAGAACCTCTTCAATTGAGAAACAAAAGGAGGAATCGGGTCCTCAAATACAAAAAGGTCCAGGTTAGGACTTAGGATGGATTTCTTCCTACCAAACATGATAGAAAGTCACAGCTCCTCCTCCATACTTATATTCCTACTCTATATTTTATATAAATTATTTGTTTTATTTTTTTAAAAAATAATAAAATAATTTTTTTTACTCCATTGAATCTAATTTGAATTTTGAAAAACTTTAAAACAAATTTTTTAGAACATATTTTTTTTAAGTTTTTCGATATACAAGTTAAAATTTTCGAAAATACATGTATATGTTAGAAAACTTAAAAAAAGGTTTTGATACACGAATATGTATACTAGATAATTTGAAAAAATATTCAAATACAGAAAGATTAGAGTTTAACATTTAAACTTTAAATTCTACTAAAATACACTTATGTATCAGAAAATTTAAAAAAAGAAATTTAATGCACAAAAATTAAAATTTAGGATTTAAATTAAACTCTACTAAATCACATTATGTATGAAAATTTCTTTTAAGTTTTTTAATACACAAAAAAATATATTTGTGTACTGAAAATTTATAACATGATAGGACGTGAACATGAACACAAGAATAACATTAATGCATGTGAAAATCATGATGATTGAGTTGGAAAACCTCTGAGGTCACTCTGTTCATAACTGCTGCAACATTGCTATAGCACTTTAATACCATAAACTAAAGTTAATACTGAGTTATATCCTTAATCTATTAACATAATCAGATTTCCAGTGTTTTGTGTGCTTATATAAACTTGCAATTTTAGATTCAATTTTACTTAAAAATTTTACTTTTATATCAAATAAGTTGAATGTGTTAGAAAAGTATTGAAATCAATTACATAATCAGTGCTCATTGGAATTATCTTTATTTATACTAATTTTTTTTATTGTGTATAGATGCACATCTAAGTTATAGAAAAAACATCATAAGTCTCTTCTATTGAATGGTGTTGTTGAGATGATAGATTCAATATTGGTTGAAAGAGTTAGATGTTCGTTGTCGCAATGAGAGCATCAACAATCGTTTTGGGATGAAACATTGAGCACAATTGTGCATGTCCTAAATCTTTCACTATGTGGATCCTTGCAATATGAAGTACAAGAAATGATTTGGTCAGGTAAGAATATTTCTTATGATCATTTCCATATTTTTGGATGTAAAGTATTTGTGCATACCCCTAATGCAAATGTTAAAGATAAATAGTGTGAGTTCATTGGATATGGTCTAAATGGAGTTGGATACAAGTTTTATGATTATATTATGAAGAAACTAGTCAGAAGTTGTGATGTTAGAGTTCATAGAAGACCAGTTGTTGAAAGACATGGCTAGTGCAAATGTCTCATGTGGGCCTCGACAAGAAACATAAATACTTGAGGTATTTTTATCATCTAAGTGAAGTTAATGGTCATGATCCAACTTATGATATAAATCATTGCGGCGAATAAATCCAATCAAATGTTGTGCATGATGTTCAAAAAAAATCCACCATAGATAGGAAACCTTCAAAGAGGTACACTACTGAAGAGTATGCTATTGTAAATGATGTTGAAGCACATATTTTGGTTGAAGATATAACTCATGATGTTGCTTATTTGTTGAATTTTCCACCATTAAATAAAAAGGTTGAGACTTGCAATACTGTTTTCAGAATGATAACTATTTCTCCCACTTGAGTATTAAGGGAAAGAATTGTTGGGTAGGTCCCTTATCAAGTGGGAGGCCATACCAATTAAAAGAAAATAAATAAATACAAATAAGTGTGTGTTTTATAAGAATGTGATCGACCGTGTGTTTGTAATTTGAGGTATTTGATCCCTTATTTAAGTTGCGACAAGCATGTGCTACGACAATAGCAACGTGAATGAAAAGATATCGCTCGAGATAGTGAGGAAGTAGTAGTAATAGAGCTACAATTGTGAGAGAGAATAAGAAATTGGTTTTGGTGGTAGATGTTGGTACAACAAACGCCCTACGATTTGGATTGAATTTTTGTATGCTATTCCTTCTAGTGGGTTTGATATTATAAGATTTTTAATTAGTAGTTTTGCCTTTTTTTGTGAGTTAATTTTGTATGACCACTTTTGTGGATATGCTCTATTAGTGTTTGGATTCCATCATTGGAGAATGATTTTGTTTCCCTAGTGTTTCTAAGAAGACTCTTGTTATACTCACTATTTTATATTGTTAGATTATTTCTTTGGTCTTGACGACTGATGGTTTTTATAATTGATTTGAGGGATTTTTCCGATTAAATTTGACATGTTTTCTCTGTAGTTTTATCTCCTTTTATTGCTATTGTTAATGGTTTGGGCTTTGTTCTTGGAGTATTTGAATTCAAGTTTCACAAGAAAAAGTAAATTTAATGAGCTTTGAATATTCTGATGCGAGTTATGGTCCCACACTTGAAGTACAAACATATAAAGTTTTGACCAAAATGGAAGAACGATTAAAAGAACACTTAAATACGGCAAAATCAGTTTTATATTTTGGTTGTGTATCAAATGTGATTAAGAGTCTCACATTAGATAAAAAATTGATATTGAACTCTATATATGTGAGAAGGTCCATATACCAAATATTTTAAGGTTTTAGGGTGAATATTTTGTTAGTATAGAGGTGCACCTAATAGGGGTGAATTAGGTGTTAAGAAATTTTCTAGTTTTTAGAGACTTAGTGGATTATTTTTTTGACTATGATTAAAGTGTAGTAAAATGTAAATGGCACAAAAATAAAGAACATAGAGACTTTATTCTGGTTCCCGTTACAACCAAGGGTACGTCCAGTGCTCTTGCACACCATAAGAGATTTTAAAATATTGTTAGAATAAGTACAAGTCTAACTCTAAGACTTCAGTTACAAAATTCTAACAAGCTGCCTAAGATAGCACACCACTATCTTAGTTTATACTACTTGAAGAAAATACACTACTTTATTCAAACAACAGAATAACTTAGTTAATTTTCAATAATGATTTTGGTTGTAATCAAGAGGGTATAACAATTGATGCTTTCTTGTACAATGATAACAATCTAATATAGTTTCATGTACAACATATAACCTTTCTTTATGATATGACAATGTAAGACATGTACTTGAAATATGAAAGTATGACTTTGAATAATTCACAAAATATTTCAGAAGGTTGTTCAAAGTTGTTTTAAGATTCTTTTTTTAAAAAAACTTGAGACTATGAGGTATTTTTACTCTTAAGACATCACTTTAGATCAGTGGCAATGGTTCCTAGAAGATTGATGATCATACACAATGATCCAGATTGAATCAGAACTGAAAAATTGCAATGCTTTGTAGTTGTATTCAGCTACAACCTAAGTTTAGTCGAATACACTTCTATAAAGTTCAAGTTTTTCAAACAAATTGTGCTTGTATTCAAATATAGATCCATGTATTGAATACAGATGACTGAAATTTGCCATTGACTTGGTTTTGTATTCGGCTACATCATGCTGTAGTCGAATACAGATGTGCAGTTTTTGCTACTGACTTCATATGTATTTGGATACACATATATGTAGTCGAATACAAGCTTGTCTTTTTTCTAAAACTTGATTTTCAAACATTGTTCATGCAGTTTGACACTTTGAAAATTCTTTTGATGCATATGTTAAAGTAGAAGATTCTCATGTGCATTTGAAATATAACAATATTAGATTGCATCGTGTACCTTAAATTATAAGTCTTCTAGCATATTGACAATATTTGACTTGATTGTTGACTTCACTTCGAACTTGCAACTTGATCACTTTACTTGGTATTTGTCGTTATAAAAAACATAGGTATTTTTGCATATTTACATTCTCCAACTTCTTGATGATAACAAAACTTTGTTGTTGTTGAAACTTCCAAGAGTTTGATTTATCCCTCTTAATGCATGCTTACTCCCTCTTTGTATTTGAGTTCATTCCATCATGTGTTGAAAGTTTTGAAAACCTAAATATTTTAACAACAATAGCATACATACCAATTTTTTTCCCCTTTTTGACATGATCAAAAACGAAGAAAAATAACAGATAATTATTCACACATACCACAAGTATCCCCAAGTATAGATAGAGAGACTAAAAACATCGCACAAGATACAATATAACATGATAAAAACCATAATTTAAGAATAAGATGTCTAAGTCATACATAATGATGAGAAACCACTATCATAAAGTTATAGACAAAACAACATTAACCATTTAAAGAAAATGACATAAACTACATCAACAAACTACATGTTATCATCCTTTGGGTTTTGATTTTGGTCAATCTTGAGGGACATATCATTTAGTTCATTCAACAGAAACTCATGATCCTGGGCAAAGGTTGTCACAATTGTTTGGAATCTGTTGTTAATAGATATGTCCATAGTTTGAAATTGTTCAGTGATGATAGTTTGAAGGGAGTTAAGCTTGTGCATTACCATGCAATTTGAAACGTGATCATGGTCCGACGTCGTTTCTTGTGCTTCTTCTTCATCCTGGGCAGTCGTAGATGATTGTTCAAGATCACTTTTGTGGACATAAGCCTGAAGTTGCTCGCTCCACACAATCTTCATATTGGGCAACACATTCAAGTCCATCATGTTGTCTTTTGAAGGTGTATACGTTACTTCACCTGAAAAGTCCATTTGAAAATGATCCAAAATCCTGGTGATCTCTTTTGCATGTGGCAAACCTATGGCATCCTTGGAAACAAACAAAACAGATTAGAAAAAATATGACCAATTCAGATCAGTTCTTTCTAGCATAAAGTACATAATATGAAGCTCAAATTCAGTATTTGAGAATAACTTCCTGCCTTTTGAATCAGAATGTAACTGAGGAAATAATGCAGCAGCCTGTTTTCAAGGGTCAAATTTCCAACACTGTATCGTTGCTTAGAAAATTCAGAACCTATATGTGTCTGTTTTCTTTCCATGGTGTTTTTGTTAAAACGGAAAAATGACACATAAGCATCATATTTCGTCACATTTTCCCACTCACACAAATTTCCAGGCCTAAGATTCTGACCTTCAGATGGTAACTGCAGAATTTCTCTAATTGTTTGAGTATCTAACTCAGTATATTTGCCTTTTGGTTGAGATACCAACTTAAATCCTTCTTTCTTAAGGTTGTAGTTAAACACTCTAACTAAGTCAGCATAGATTGGGTCATTATAACTAATGTATGCGCTTCCAAATGTTGTTCCCTAAGTAGCTCAGAAAGTTCAAAAGCTGAGAAGGAATCAAATGTACCATATTTTTTGGTGATTAGCTTTTTATCCAAGTAGTAAGTTCTTAATCGATCAATTTCTTCGAGTGAATGAAGTAATCTGGACAAGTCTGCAATATTGTCATTTTTATCCCTCCTTTTTGAAGGACCCACTAAAGCATGCTTAGTTCGGGAACCTCATTATGTGTATCCATGGTAAAGATTGAATAACATAAAGTTTTCAGATTAGGGAAATTTTTTGGGGATTTTGGATTTTGATTTTTAGTTGGGAGTAATCTTAGATGCAATTGATGATAGTGTATAAATTTGGTAATGTTTGCTTGTAAGATTGGATGAAGTTTTGGGGTAATGAAAGTGGAAGACTACATTCAACTATTGAAGTTTTAAGAAAATGACCTAAAAACGTGAAAACACATACACAGACACACACACACACACAGATATATATATATATATATATATATGGGTAAAATTTTAATTTGTATTCGGCTACACTCTAATTATAGTCGAATACTGAATTTTCTAGAAATGTGTATTCGAATATAGACTATGTGTACTCGGCTACATTAAAAAAAAAAAAATTTTAAGTCAAATATTTTTGGAAAGACAATATTTAAAAGACATAATCATGTTGAGAAAGCACATATTCATACATCAAAGATTCAATTCTACAACTTATCAAGTGAAATTTTAAGATTTTGAAAAGAAGTGACTTACAAAGTATCAATACCTTGTATTAGAGATCATTTTCATTTAGAATGTTAAGTTCTCTTGATTATGTGTACTGTAAGACCCTTAATTTTAAATTCGAATTTATGTATTTTGGGGAATTTTGTACTGAATTTCTGAGACATTTTAGCCAATTTTATGACATTTTGTGAGTTAAATGCCAAAAATATCTTTTTAGAGACCTGATTAAAATTATTTGTCGATGAATAATTTTATTTAATTATGGTGAATCTATTGTCGAAGAAAAAAAATATCTGAGATACAGTATTTTTCAGAAAAATTCAACTGCCGATTGAATTGCGGGGATAGTAGATTTTTTTTTTTGAAAAAAGTAATTTGTGATGTGAAGTGAGGTGACAAGCGTAATGATGATTTTTATAAAAATATATAGATATTTGTGTAGATATTTGTTATTATTATTATTATTATTGTTATTATATATATATATATATATATATATATATATATATATATATATATATATGAAAGGAAGGCAAAGCTAAAAAGCTATAAACAGAGAGAAAGTAACATTCATTCTCCCCAGGCCTCACGTTCTTCTCCATCTTTTTTGCATTTTCAAAAAAAAAAACCATAAAATACAAATCCTCACTTATTTACTAGATCTAAGCTTCCATTTGAGATGTAATAGAAGAGAAAGTTGTTCATTGCCACACTGCGGTGCTAGTGAGCTAGTTTTCGACACGACATCACAAACTTAAATTTTACCAAAATTAATTACGGTACTGTAATCGCGTATTAGAGCTATCGTTAAGGTAAGGACTCCTTTCAAACTTTTAGTTTGCATTTAGGACATTATTTGGGATTTTGTGGAAAAGAAATTTGATGTATTTGAGGTGTGATTTTGTGAAAAATTAATTTAATGTGATTATCTGTAATTTAGTGGAATTTAAATTTGAGGTGTGGTTTGTGGTGATTCAAGTTTGGTGTGATTTATATGTTCATAATTATTATTATGAATTTTTTAGATGTGATTTATTTGTGGATTTTGTAGAAAATGAATTAATGAAATTTGGTGGTTTATGTGTAAAAATGTGGAATTTTGAAATTGGGTGAGTTATGTTTGGATTGTTGAAATTTAATTGAGGTATTATATGTGTGTTGTGGAATTGAATTGATTGTTGTTGGTGTGAATTGGCAATAATTAAATTTGATGAGTTTGAGTTACGTAATGAGTTATTTTCAAATAAATGAGTTTGAACTGAAATTGAAATTTTACAAAAAAAAAATTAGCGTTGTTAAAGTTGTGAAAAAGTTCAAATTTTAAATAAGTTAAAGAGTTTGAGCAAAAAGATAGATTGAAATTCAAAATGGTTAGAGTTTAAAATGTTACTCTTTTAATTACTCTTTGATTGAGTTTAAAAAGAAAAAAAGTTTAGAGTATTTTATTAACTCAAAAATTCCGGTGCTTTAATAGTCGAGTGTGTGTATGGGAAATTTTGACGATATTTGTTTTATTTAGTTTTAAGTAAATAATATAGATTATTTGGTTTTAACACTTTGGTGTGTGAGAAAGATTTAATTTTGGGAATTTTGTTGTGTTTGAAATAGTTTTATTGTGAACAAGTTGTTATAAACATTCATGTTTATGTAGTCAGCTCCTTAAGTCTCGAAAAGGAATTGAGACCGTTGGCGTCGAGTTAGCGGTAGGGAGAACTCTGATATATTAATGTTGTTGTGGTGATTTATGGTTGAAAATTTTAGATATTGAATATGGTGATTAATGTTTGGAAATTTTGGTGATTTATGTTAGGTGAAATTGATGTCTTCATAATTAATATTATGAATTTTTTGGATGAAATTTATGTGTGACTTGGTGGAAAATGAATTTAATTCAATTTAGGTGTGAATGGAATTTGGAGATGTGATTTATGTGTGGTTGCGGAAATTGAAATTGGTATGAATAAATATGTTTGAGTATGCTCTACGTTGTATATGAAAAATCATTAGTGTTAAATGAGTATTAAAAATGGGGAATCTTTTAATAGCTGCATTTACTTAATGATTGTGGTGAAAAGAGTCAGAGTATGCTCATGCATTTCATAGTACATGGTGACCGCAATGGGGCCATGGTGATAGTGGTGACCGTGATGGCCACGGGATGATGCCATGTGAATTGTTGGTTCATCTTATCCTTGCAGGGATTGCTTCGTCGTGCTGATCTGTGAGAGATTGCACTCTAGAATGTGCTGATCTGTGAGCGATTGCACTCTAGAAAATTGTACTGGTCTGTGAGCGACTGCACTCTTGTATGTCGTGCTAGTCTGTGAGAGACTGCACGCTTGTAAATCATGTTGATCCGTGAGAGATTGCACCTCGGTAATTAGTATTGGTCTGTGTGAGGCTATATAATTATGATTTACGCCCCTAGAGGAGGGTTTTGGTTTGGAATTCCGAAATGATGCATTTTGGCATATACGCATTGCATTAGAGTGCTTGACACGCGAGTCATGCTTGTTATACTTTGATGATTGTATATACGTATTCGGTTGTTGTTGTGATTTGTCGTAATTTCTTTGAGGTGTGAAGTTGGGTTGATTATGTTTTGATGTGTTTATGTGTTCATAATTGATTTTAATGAATATTCGACGTGTGATTGAGGTGTGAATTTGTGGAAATTAATTTGGTGTTAATTATATGTTCATAATTGATAATATTAATGTTTGAAGTGTTGATTGATTCAGAGCCATTTTAGAATTGAAAATCTGCATTTTCTCAATTGTACTCGGCTACGACAATGCAGTTTGTCAAAACATCATTTTATGCATTTTTGGACATATGAAAACCATTTTGAGGAGTATGCTAAGACGAAAGGTTCTTTTGAGCATTTGAAAATATAAGAATTTTGCTATGTGATATTTTTTAATTTCGGTTGGTGACCTTTACAATATTGTGGAAATTTGGGCTTTGCCCTCAGATAAGAAACATGATCATCCTACCCGTTAGTGCCCTGGAGATGGGAAAGTAGTTAGTCATACCTGACCGAAGTTGTATCAGGAGGATCTTGCGGATCGCAAGGAGATCACCCGAGTTGTGTAGTTTTTGTAGCATGATCAGATTAGGTAGTTGTATAAGGACTAGATGTCTTTCTTTTGTGATTGTATTTATTTCATTTTGGAAGATTGTATCTATGCTTAAACTGTTTGATGTCTTTTCTTTTGATGGGTCCATGTTCCACTTTTTGATGTGACGTGGGGAAAGTTAAAATTCTTGGGGCAGTGCTTTTGTACAAGTCTATCGAGAATACCCCAGGGGTGTGAGCTATGATCGATAAGCCTCATAGCCCTAGTGTATTTTGATGTTTGAATACTTTGGATTTTTATTTCAAAAAAATATTCCGCTGCTTGTAAATATTTGTTGACTTTGTCGTTATGTTACGAATTAAATATTTATCCAGAAGTATTTTCTTTGTTTCATTTCTTTGTTTTATAAAAAAATATATACTCGTGCTGTTTAAAAATCGGGGTGTTACATTGTGGTATCATAGCTTTTGGTTTGGATTTCTTTGGGGCTGCGGAGCCTTTTGTTTAGGTTGTAGGTCAAGCTGTAGGTTGGGAGTCGTTATCTGATCATGCATCGAGATAATTGGTCTGAGTTGTCTGATCAGGGATAGTTATTATGTGTTGATATAGTCGAAAATTAGTTTTGGAATTATTCAAAGTAGCGTTAACACTGTTCTTGATGTTGGTTTTGGGGAAATACTACCTCCAAGAAGGAACGACGTTGCAAGAATGAACGTCAGTGGGGATGATCGAATGGTTGAAGCTATGAATAAAATGGATGTTTCCATTGTATCACAGACATCTGCAAAGACTCTACGCGATCGGGAGAAGAGGGAAAGAGATATTTGTGATATTGAGTCAAGAGGATTGAAAGGTTTTCGTCGTTACTATCCTCCAAAGATCAAGGGTGATGAGAACTCAGAAAAAAGCTGATAAGTTGATTTAAGAAGTGGAAAAGATCTTCGAAATGACGGATTGTCAGGCAGAGTTGAAGCAAATCATGACGACATGGAATTTATGAAATGGTTCCAAGGACATAGAAGCTATGTGTTGTTGTTAACTAGAAGATGATGAGTATGGATGGATTAACATTAGACTAATAAGGGATTTCAAGTAAAGATCTAAGTGGAAGACTTTTATTAAGAAAAGTATTAGATGTTTTCCTGGTAGATTTCAAGATGAAACTGGATGAAGTTTGATAACTATCAAAGAGATGTGACCATCATGGAATTGTTGAGAAGACGAGGCTTCCTTTTGGAATAGCATTTGGTGCTTAGGTGTTCAGGAAGAGGCTTGTATTGAAGTTAAGGGGCACTGCACGTTAGGGGTAAGTACCACCTCTGTTAGATAAAGTACAATTTGAGGAATAGTCGATACCTTGAGGGGTAAAGTGGAGCATTCGAGTTAAACAAGATTTGTGACTTAGATTGTTAAGTATGAATCTCATGACGATTACAAGAGTGAGAATATATATTTATTTGATAAGTGACAAATCTCTGTGTGGTTTAGGAGATGGTAAGTACGAATAGTGATTTTAGATGAAACTATAGACGCATAAGTGTGAGTTTTGAGCGATGTTTGGAAAAACATAAGGAGTTAAGCCTTGATATATTGAACTCTATGCTACCATTAAGAGGAATTTGAAGTATCGAGTACGAGAATAGTTCGAGATTACGATAATATCAGTTTTTAGAGTCTATTAAAGGATGGAAATTACTAAGAGGATGTTAATATATTGATAGGTCAGAAGGATTATTCGAGATTTGATTTGGGACCCTAAGATGGTTGATTTTTTTTAGTTGATGATTTAAAATCCACAAGGTTGGATGGAGGACCAAGTAATGCTTAAAATTTCATAATCGAAGGAGTTGAGGTAGGCAAGTGATAAATAATTCATGTTAAAGGATGAAAGTGTTTGGAGATTTTGAGGATCAAATTTTAGAATCCTATTAAATGATAGAAAGTGAAAAGAAGAGATGTAACAAATGATTTATGATTTAGTTGTTGGTCTTGGGAAATCAAGCGTTGAGATTTAAAATGAGTGTTTTAGTGACTAGATGAACAATGAAATGTATGTGGGTCTTTGAGATATTTTACTGCAAAATTTATGAGGATGAAGTTATAGATGATTATTTCCTGAGAAATGCTTATGAGGAACGTTTGAGAAATAATTCTTTAGGATGTTCGATTGTTAGGATTCTTTCAGTTTGTATCTCAGTGAAGGTTGAGAAGGAATAAGAATCCAGTGAGTGAATCAAATATTGGAAAATGTGCCAAGAAATTTATTGGAGCAGCATATAGAGATGTGGCTTATGACAATTAAAGATTCAGGAAAGGAATTATCTCACCTATAATTCAGACATTATTATTATAAAGGTATACCAATGATATAAAGGCATTACTTGAGTTCATGTCATGGGGTTGTTATTGTGTTCGCCAATCAACATAGTTTAATGTTTGGTTGATAGGGAAGAATTGAGCACGAAATGGAAAAGTTTGGTGGGAACTAGTAAGGCTTGATTTATTGAAATCACTATAATGAAGATGTATCAAGGTTCAAGATAGAAATTTAAGGTTTGTATAAATGGAAAAGTAATGGAGTGAATACAATATATTTTACCCGTCATGATGAAAATATAATCATCAAGCTGCAAACAAAGGACATGACGAAATTGAGAAGTATCAGAATGAATGTTGGTAGTAGATGTAAGAAAATTATTTTCGGGTTTGTCCAAAATTGCGAAGTATGTAGGAGATGGATTAGTGAAGTGTGAATTTGAGGTGTTAAGGCATGAGACAAATGTAGGTCTTAATCATGAATGAAACTCAAGTTAGATTTTGTTGGAGACGTGACTCTTGAATCAAAGCACTAAACCTGAAGGAAGTTTGCATGTTGTAAGTGGTATAGTTCTGGAATATTGTCGAAAAAATTTGAGGAAGCTTAGATCACCAAGTAAATATGGGGATGAAATTATTAGAGTTATAATTAGAACAACATACGGATAAGAACACAATGGTTTGGCATAATTGTGCGACTAGAGAGAATTCGAGGATTTGTGGACCATGAAGATATTTAGGAGTCCTCGGCGGTAATGATTGGATGATTCGTACCAAGTGGATGTATATGAGGCTGTGTGACATAGCTATGGGCGATAGGATCAAAGTTATAGGAAAATAAGGGAAAACTCAGTGGAGCTTGAGGAGATTGTTTGACCGCTTGTGCATTAGAATAACCTTAAGTGCAAGTCGCAAAGAGCGCTATTACAGTTCGGTTAAGATAGTCTAAGCCACCATCATGGTTGTTGGCTACTTATTGACAAATTGAGGAACTGATCATCCTTAATCTCTTGTTGATAGTAAACAAAATCATGTAGAATGGAAGGGTGAGTCTTTTCGGCTATGGTAATGTATAAAGTTAGTAAGCACCCTATGAAAATGGGTTGGCAACACTTTCTTCGAGTGGGCCGGGTGAAACAAGTTGTGACTTCTAAGTTGAATTTGAGTACAAACCTAGTGTGGATTGTTACTCGTACTTTAGGTTTCGAGGACAAAACTTCTTTTTGGAGTGTAGTAATGTAAGACCCTTAATTTTAAATTCGAATTTATGTATTTTGGGGAATTTTGTACTGAATTTCTGAGACTTTTTAGCCAATTTTATGCTACTTCCAAACTTTTAGTTTGCATTTAGGACATTATTTGTGTTTTTGTGGAAAAGAAATTCGATATATTTGAGGTGTGATTTTGTGAAAAATTAATTTAATGTGATTATGTGTAATTTAGTGGAATTTAAATTTGAGGTGTGGTTTATGGTGATTCAAGTTTGGTGTGATTTATATGTTCATAAATATTATTATGAATTTTTTAGTTGTGATTTATTTGTGGATTTTGTAGAAAATGAATTGATGAAATTTGGTGGTATATGTGTAAAAATGTGGAATTTTGAAATTGGGTGAGTTATGTTTCAATTGTTGAAATTTAATTGAGGTATTATATGTGTGTTGTGGAATTGAATTGATTGTTGTTGGTGTGAATTAACGATAAACTAAATTTGATGAGTTTTAGTTACGTAATGAGTTATTTTCAAATAAATGAGTTTGAACTGAAATTGAAATTTTACAAAAAAAAATTAGCGTTGTTAATGTTGTGAAAAAGTTCAAATTTTAACTAAGTTAAAGAGTTTGAGCAAAAAGATAGATTGAAATTAAAAATGGTTAGAGTTTAAAACGTTACTCTTTTAATTACTCTTTGATTGAGTTTAAAAAGAAAAAAAGTTTAGAGTATTTTATTAACTCAATAATTTCGGTGCTTTAATAGTCGAGTGTGTGTATGGGAAATTTAGACGATATTTGTTTTATTTAGTTTTAAGTAAATAATATAGATTATTTGGTTTTAAAACTTTGGTGTGTGAGAAATATTAAATTTTGGGAATTTTGTTGTGTTTGGATTAGTTTTATTGTGAACAAGTTGTTTTAAATATTCATGTTTATGTAGTTAGCTCATTGAGTCTCGAAATGCAATTGAGACCGTTGGCACTGAGTTAGTGGTGGGGAGAACTCTGATATATTAATGTTGTTGTGGTGATTTATGGTTGAAAATTTTAGAGATTGAATATGGTGATAATTGTTTGGAAATTTTGGTGATTTATATTAGGTGAAATTGATGTGTTCATAATTAATATTATGAATTTTTGAGATGAAATTTATATGTGACTTGGTGGAAAATTAATTTAATTCAATTTAGGTGTGAATGGAATTTGGAGATGTGATTTATGTGTGGTTGTGGAAATTGAAATTGGTGTGAATAAATATGTTTGAGTATGCTTTGCGTTGTATATGAAAAATCGTTATGTTAAATGAGTATTAAAAATGGGGAATCTTTTAATAGCTGCATTTACTTAATGATTGTGGTGAAAAGAGTTAGAGTATGCTCATGCATTTCATAGTACATGGTGACCGGGATGGGGCCATGGTGATAGTGGTGACCGTGATGGGCCATGTAACACCCTAAATTTGATAACAAACTATTTTATTAATTAAATAGGATTTTAAATAATTAATTTGATGTTAAAATTGTTTTAGAATATATGTTGATAAATTTTGTGAGTAATTTTCTTTATAGGGATGCTTTCTATGATGTGCTGGTTTGATAGATATTATATTTAATGAGGAATATAAATAATAAATATTTTATTTTATTATTTTATATATTTTTATAAAAATAAAAGTATGTGTGTTCTGGAATTGAATTGATTGTTGTGGGTGTGAATTAACGATAAACTAAATTTGATGAGTTTTAGTTACGTAATGAGTTATTTTCAAATAAATGAGTTTGAACTGAAATTGAAATTTTACAAAAAAAAATTAGTGTTGTTAATGTTGTGAAAAAGTTCAAATTTTAACTAAGTTAAAGAGTTTGAGCAAAAAGATAGATTGAAATTTAAAATGGTTTGAGTTTAAAATGTTACTCTTTTAATTACACTTTGATTGAGTTTAAAAAGAAAAAAAGTTTAGAGTATTTTATTAACTCAATAATTTCGGTGCTTTAATAGTCGAGTGTGTGTATGGGAAATTTTGACGATATTTGTTTTATTTAGTTTTAAGTAAATAATATAGATTATTTGGTTTTAAAACTTTGGTGTGTGATGTAAGACCCGTAATTTTAAATTATACCTTATGTATTTTAATGGATTTTGGTATTGAACTCAGGGGTTTTTAGCCAAGTTATTAATAGTTTGGAGTTTATATGACCAAAAAGATATTTTGATGCCTGATTAGAATTACTCGTCGATAAATAAATTAAATTAACTGCGGTGAATCTTTTGCGAAGAGTTTAATGCGTTATGGGTGAAAGGGTAATTTAATAAATATCTAAAGATTTGGAGATATTTGTTAATTATTATTAATATATATATATATATATATATGTTTATATATAAAGAAAAGGAAAGGAAGGAAATAGAAAGAAAAGAAATAGAAAGGAAAGAAGGAGAAAGGAGAGAAAGCAAAAAAAATTTCCATCTTCTTCCTCTGCTCGCGTTAAACAACCCTTCCCCCTCTTCTTCCATTTTCGCTTTTCTTTGCTTTCTTTTACTCAAAGTAGAAACCCAAGGCTTAGTGGGTGATAGGACAAGGATTACTCAACTTCACTCTTCCTCTTTGATCCAAAAACGAAGAAAAACGGTTTAGGGATTTCAAAACCGTCAAACACAAACCTCGCCGTTTCTTCTAGATCCAAGCTTCGTTTCGCGAAGGGATATAAGGGAAAGTTACTCACCACTACACTACGGTGCTAGTGAGCTAACTTTGGAAGCGGTGTTGCAAGCGGAGATTTTACCGGATTTGCTCGCGGTACTGTAATCACACGTTAAAGATAACGTGAAGGTAAGGGCTCCTTCCAAACTTTTAGTTTGCATTTAGGGAATTACTTGTGGTTATGTGGAAAAGAATTTGTTAGGGTTAAAGCGTTGATTTGGGGAAAAACGAATTAATGCTTTATTGGTGAAATTCTAATGTGGGGTTTTGGTGATATTGATGAATGTTTCATGGAAAATGAACTTACCTCATTTATGTATGATTTTGAGTAAATGAAATTGTTGTGTTTGAGTGATGGATTGTGTCGATTTGTGTCGTCGTATTCGACGTGTTCATAATTGATAATTATAGAATTTGAGATGTGCTTTGTGTGGTTTGTGTTGAAAAATGATTTGGTGTGAATTATGGATTGAATGTGAAAGTATGTTTGGGTTTGTTTGTGTGGAATTTGAAAACCATTAAGTTAAACGAGTATTAAGAATGGGGAATCTCTTAATGTCTTATTTACATAATGTGTGTTTGTTTTGGAAAATCGTTTAAGTTAAATGAGAATTAAGAATGGGGAATCTCTTAATGTCTTGTTTACTTAATGTTTGTTTTGAAAATCGTTGGAGTTAAAAGAGTATTAAGAATGGGGAATCTCTTAATATTTCTGTTTGCTTAATGTGTGTTTGTTTGTGAAAATCATTAAGTTAAATGAGTATTAAGAATGGGGAATCTCTTAATATCTGCGTTTACTTAATGTTGTCGTAAAAATGATTTTGTGGAGAAATGAATTGTCGAGTCAAGGTGATGCCATGTGATTTGTTGGTTCATCTTGTCTGTGTTGAGATTGTTGCGCCAAAGTGATGCCATGTGATTTGTTGGTTCACCTTGTATGCGTTGGGATTGTCGAGTCAAGGTGATGCCATGTGATTTGTTGGTTCATCTTGTCTGTGTTGAGATTGTCGCGCCAAGGTGATGCCATGTGATTTGTTGGTTCATCTTGTATGCGTTGGGATTGTTGAGCCAAGGTGATGCCATGTGATTTGTTGGTTCATCTTGTCTGCGTTGGGATTGTCAAGTCAAAGTGATGCCATGTGATTTGTTGGTTCATTTTGTCTGTGTTGGGATTGTCGAGTCAAGGTGATGCCATGTGATTTGTTGGTTCATCTTGTCCGTATTGGGATTGTCGAGTCAAGGTGATGTCATGTGATTTGTTGGTTCATCTTGTCTGTGTGGGTATTGCGTTGAAACTGTTAAGCGGTATGTTTTGAAATTATGTGTAAGTGTGTTTGATTCAAATTTGTGATTGTGTTGATTTTACTAAGAGTTATGTTTTGGAATTGTGTGATAGTATGTTAGATTGTAAAACGATTTCGAAACTCATAATGTCGTGGTGATTATATGGGTATTGTTAAGTGTTAAGATTTGGAGTTGTGTTTGAATATGATTGAGTTAGTTTATGTATTTTTGGAAGAATTTACAGGGAAATCGATTTACCCAATCGATTTGGTAATGTGCTTTTTCAAAAACCACTTCAGAAATCAATTTAGAAAATCGATTGGATTCATTACAGGGGCTCTGTCTTTCACGAAATCGATTTGCCCAATCGATTGGATTCATTACAAGGGCTTTGTCTTTCACGAAATCGATTTGCCCAATCGATTGGATTCATTACAGGGGCTCTGTCTTTCACGAAATCGATTTGCCCAATCGATTTGGCCTATACAGGGGCTCAGTCCTTCTCGAAA
Source organism: Cicer bijugum (assembly GCA_037974875.1). Classification (NCBI taxonomy): domain Eukaryota; kingdom Viridiplantae; phylum Streptophyta; class Magnoliopsida; order Fabales; family Fabaceae; genus Cicer; species Cicer bijugum. The sequence continues at coordinate 2,952,475 of JBBPBT010000460.1, read as the reverse complement.
TCGATTGCTCCAATCGATTGATGCAAGTCCAGAGTTCAATTTTTACTAAAAACTTACAGGAAATCGATTTGCCCAATCCATTGGCACAATATGAAATCTTATTTTGAGTTAGATAATGGATTTATCAATCGAGTATCAATGTATTGGTCAGTTATGTATTACTTGATGGATTGAGAACTTTCTTTTGATTTCATTTATATTTGGCAAGCATTACATGAACTTTTAGCATGTGGAAAACCCTTCTAAGATGCATGATAAGTTGAAAAGGTTATTTGTGCATTGAAAAGCTTAAATGTTATGTGTTAACTGTTAATTTCGGTTCGTGACCCTTTACAACTATTGTGGAAATCTGGGCTTTGCCCTCAGATGAGAGTCAGGATGATCCTACCGGTTCGTACCCTACGGATGGGAATGTGGATGGGAGTGCTTGATTGGAGCTACGTTAGGAGGACCTCACGAGGCGCGTGGAGATTACTCAAGGCGTATAGTTTTTTTTGTTATGTATAGAATGATCAGACTAGGTTGTCACTCAGGACACATATGTCTTTCTTTTGGGCTACCTTTATGTTAAGTTGGAAGGATGTACATGTACTAATGTTGACATCAGGACATGCTTTGGATTTATATTTTGAAAAACTTTTTCGCTGTTTGTAAATTATGATGACTATATTATTTCTCCAAAGGTTTTTCCTTGTGTATTTGCTCGGTTTTATTTAATTCATTTAAAAAAAAATACACCCTCGCTTTGGAAAACGGGGTGTTACATGTGAGAAATATTTAATTTTGGGAATCTTGTTGTGTTTGGATTAGTTTTATTGTGAACAAGTTGTTATAAATATTCATGTTTATGTAGTTAGCTCCTTGAGTCTCGAAATGGAATTGAGACCGTTGGCACCGAGTTAGCGGTGGGGAGAACTCTGATATATTAATGTTGTTGTGGTGATTTATGGTTGAAAATTTTAGAGATTGAATATGGTGATTAATGTTTGGAAATTTTGGTGATTTATATTAGGTGAAATTGATGTATTCATAATTAATATTATGAATTTTTGAGATGAAATTTATATGTGACTTGGTGGAAAATTAATTTAATTCAATTTAGGTGTGAATGGAATTTAGAGATGTGATTTATGTGTGGTTGTGGAAATTGAAATTGGTGTGAATAAATATGTTTGAGTATGCTTTGCGTTGTATATGAAAAATCATTAGTATTAAATGAGTATTAAAAATGAGGAACCTTTTAATAGCTGTATTTACTTAATGATTGTGGTGAAAAAAGTTAGAGTATGCTCATGCATTTCATAGTACATGGTGACCGCGATGGGGCGATGGTGATAGTGGTGACCGTGATGGGCCATGTAACACCCTAAATTTGATAATAAACAATTTTATTAATTAAATAGGATTTTAAATAATTAATTTGATGTTAAAATTATTTTAGAATATATGTTGATAAATTTTGTGAGTAATTTTCGTTATAGGGATGCTTTCTATGATGTGCTGGTTTGATAGATATTATATTTAATGAGCAATATAAATAATAAATATTTTATTTTATTATTTTATATATTTTTATAAAATAAAAGTATTTTAGTGTAATATTTTAAAGAACAAGATTTTATATGATTTTAAGTGTATATGTGAGTTGGTAATTAATATGATATTTTCTTATATGTTTGACTAACGTTAAGTGAGTACATATTTATATTTTAATTATTTTTAAGTATCTCTTATTTTAATTATTTCTAAATATAACTTATTTTAATTATTTCTTCTATAAATAATTATATTGAGATTGTAGTAATATTGTGTTTGATTTTCTTTGTTTTTATATATTCATTTTGAAATTGTGATTATATATATATATATATATATATTACGATTTAGTAATTAACATAAAATATTATTGTTATATTTATTTATTTTATACTTTTAACTATTTTCTAATTTGATGGTATTATAATAATATAAATATTCTGAGAAATAAATATGATTGTAGGGATTATTTTGAATGTGAAAGTTTTAGTCATTAGTAATATGTTTTTATATACTGATTAATTTAATTACTCTAATTTATAAAATATTAGTAATGTTTGGAAAACTAAATGGTGTTTAGAGGAATATTAAAAAAAAAAGATTAAATAATTATTAGTTTATTTTAACAAAATAAAAATAATAATAGTAAAATATAAATAAAGAGACCAATGGGTTTGACTCTATGAACCCTAATTGTTAATAAAATAAAACAAACCAAAGAAGGGAAGGGAGTTGGAAGGGCAACCGTAAAACCAAAGAGCAAACACAACAATAACTCTATCGTTTGACACTGGTGATGTTCCAAAAAACTTTATCTGTTTTCGTCCAAATTTCAGTATGTTGTTTTACTCATTTATCTATTCAATTAAATACAATTTTTCAGATTTTTAACAACCCAAATTTCTCCCTAAAATACCCGATTTCTCCGTTTACAGAAATCTTTATTTTGCATCGTTCTCCTTCACCGTAAGTCCGATTTTAGTGAAACCAATGCCAAAACGACCGTGTGAAAAGTGGCTATATTATCCACTAATTGGTTTTCTGATTTATGGTAATTTTCTTTGACCGAATTTCGAAATCAGTTTTTAGACTATTTTCTCATAATTTATTTTTGACGTTTACCCATAAATTGTCGAGTTAGATCGATTGAAGGACAAAAAGTCAAAGAACAAATATTGTTTGCTCGTGGAATTGTACTCGTGTCTGAAAGCATCGAAATAAGGTAAGGGGTGAGATGAATGGGAAAACTATATTTCCCAATGATTCATCCGGGGCTTGCTACGTACGGCAGTAGCACTTTGAGAGATAAATTGATTAATTTGAAATATGAGAATTGTGAGATTAAAATGTGAAATAGAAATGTTTATAAGGTGTTGATTGATTTAATTTTCGATACTTGTGTGGTAGTTGATATTTGTTATTATTGTGATGTTGGATGTTGAATGAAATTATGTGTACATGTTTGCTTAGATAAAATTATGTGATGTGATAATAAATATGGATGCAGGGTTAGATATATGCTTACATGATGATAATGATGATTTTTGATTGATGATAGTGATGTTATAAAATTGTGATGAGTTTATACGATGATCATGATTATTTATGATTAATGATATTATAAAATTATGATGAAAATATTGAAGTACCTCATACTTGATGAGATAGTGATGATTCTTAACTATGGTGCTCTTAATGGAGTAGTCTAAGCTAACGGGGGAGAAAATAAATATTGTGAATTGTGAAGTGAAGATTATTTTTTTCATCATATAGGTAGGGCCTGACAAGCCTAGTGATTCTGGGGAAGTACAACTGAATGAGCCTGATCGTGGCGGTCTGCTGTCGAGCCTTAAGGCAAGATTGTTAGACCTTGGAGGTATTCCTGTGGGGAATTCCTAGGTGACTTGGAGGTAGCACTCCAAATGTCGGGAGCTACCATGCAACACACGTTTACCTCGACTGTCGCGTATATGTGTCTCGGGTTGAGTTGAAGGGATCTATGAGGACATGGCCAATTTGAATTTTCCGTCCACCGGGATGGTGGCATAGTATCGTGGCTCCCTAACCAAGTACTTCAGAGTTAGAATGGTACCACATTGTGAAGTAGAGTCTAAGCTCATGCGTAGCATTACATTTCCTTGTGATTGTTTTGTTGTGATTGATGTGTTTCAAAGGTAATATTAATTAGATGATTTGATGCATATTATAATGAGATGATTATTTTACTTGAGTGACTTTGATGTTATAGTATGATATTATTTAATTAAATATTTTGATATATCGTAAAGTGATTATGATACGGTTCTATTATGATTGTTTGTGTGTTCTTCTTACTCATATTATACAATTAACATGATTTCAAAACTCACCTCCTTCGTTGTTTGTGTTTGACTGGCTGGGCCCTGCGTTTGTGAAATTGCAGTTATTACAAGTTAACGAGTCTTGAAGTTCAAGTTTGGGAGGAACCCCGCTCTGATAGGTGATACCCGGAATAAGGGTTTTAATTTGTATTTTACTTATTTAATTTGAATCAAATTTTTGTATGAAAACCTTAGAAGTACTAGTAAGTTTTTAGAATTAAATCAAGTAATTATACTTAAATCAAGTTCATTGAGATTAAATGGTTTAATTTGAGTAATAAAATTTGAATTGTTACATGTGTACTTTGAGAAACGTGATATCCTAAATTAGTTACAAAAGTTTTTATTTTCTTGAAAATATAATTTTATTTATCTACTGCAAATTTTATAGGAATATGATATAAATTATTATATATATTATTTTGGGATTTAGGGTGTCACAGGCCACGGGATGATGCCATGTGAATTGTTGGTTCATCTTATCCTTGCGGGTATTGTCGTGTCGTGCTGATCTGTGAGAGATTGCACTCTAAAATGTGCTGATCTGTGATTGATTGCACACTAGAAAATTGTGCTGGTCAGTGAGCGACTGCACTCTTGTATGTCGTGCTGGTCTGTGAGAGACTACACGCTAGTAAATCGTGCTGATCCGTGAGAGATTTCACCTCGGTAATTAGTACTAGTCTATGAGAGGCTATACAATTATGATTTACGCCCCTCGAGGAGGGTTTGGTTTGGAATTCTGGAATCATGTATTTTGGCGTATACGCATTGCATTAGGGTGCTTGACACACGAGTCATGTTTGTTATACTTTAATGATTGTATATACATATTCGGTTGTTGTTGTGATTTGTCGTAATTGCTTTAAGGTGTGAAGTTGGGTTGATTAAGTTTTGATGTGTTTATGTGTTCATAATTGATTTTAATGAATATTAGATGTGTGATTGAGGTGTAAATTTGTGGAAATTAATTTGGTGTTAATTATGTGTTCATAATTGATAATATTAATGTTTGAAGTGGTTATTGATTCAGAGCCATTTTAGAATTGAAAATCTGCATTTTCTCAATTGTCAAAACTTCATTTTTCAACATTGTATAAGCATTTTTGGACATATGAAATCCTTTTCGAGGAGTATGCTAAGACGAAAGGTTCTTTTGAGCATTTGAAAATATAAGAATTTTGCTATGTGATATTTGTTAATTTCGGTCGGTGACCTTTACAATTATTGTGGAAATTTGGGTTTTGCCCTCAGAAAAGAAACATGATCATCCTACCGGTTAGTACCCTGGAGATGGGAAAGTAGTTAGACATACCTGACCGAAGCTGTATCAGGAGGATCTTGCGGATTACGTGGAGATCACCCGGGTTGTGTAGTTTTTGTAGCATGATCAGATTAGGTGGTTGTATAAGGACTAGATGTCTTTCTTTTGTGATTGTATTTATTTCATTTTGGGAGATTGTATCTATGCTTAAACTGTTTGATGTCTTTTCTTTTGATGGGGCCATGTTCCATTTTTTGATGTGACGTGGGGAAAATTAAAATTCTTGGGGCAGTGCTTTTGTACTCGTCTATCAAGAATACCCAAGGGGTATGAGCTATGATCGATAAGCCTCATAGCCCTAGTGTATTTTGATGTTTGAATACTTTGGATTTTTATTTCAAAAAATTATTCCGCTGCTTGTAAATATTTGTTGACTTTGTCGTTATGTTACGTCTTAAATATTTATCCAAAAGTATTTTCTTTGTTTAAAAAAAAAATACACTCGCGCTGTTTAATAATCGGGGTGTTACATGTACTCACAGATGTAACTTCAACATTTCGCTTGAGAACATGATTACACATAAAGTGACGACATATGTCTATACTTTTTGTTTGAGAATGCATGATTGAGTTCTTTGTGATATTGATAGCATTGGTATTATCATATCGTAGGGGGGTGCATCCAAGGTCAAGTCCATAGTCACATAAATGTTGTTTGAGCCATATAATCTGTGCACAACAATTTTCTGCTGCTATGAATTCTGCTTCAGAAATGCTTAGAGCTACACATGCTTGCTTTTTACAGGACCATGACACTAATGCATTATCAAAGATATTGCAAGTGTCGCTTGTGCTTTTCTGATATGTTTTACGTCCTGCATAGTTAGAATCAGAGTTACCAACAAGATTACATATACTGCCTTTTGAATACAATAAGCTAACATTGGTTGTTCCTTTCAAATATTTCATTATTTGCTTCACTACTACAAGATGTGATTCCTTAGGATCTTCTTGACACCTTGCACATAAACAGACAATGAACATAATATATGGTCGGCTAATCGCTAGATATAAAAGAGAACCAATCATAACTCAATATTTTGATATATCTATTGATTTACCAGTTTCATCTTTATCTACATAAATTCTGGAGCCCATAAAAGTTGCACTTTCTTTACTGTTGTCCATCTCAAATCTCTTTAACTGTTCCTTACAGCATTTTGCTTGATTGATGAAAATTCCATTCTTGAGTTGCTTTATTTGAAGTCCAATGAAATAATTTAACTTACCCATCATGGACATTTCAAATTCTCCTTGTATCATTAATGAGAATTCTTCACATAATTCATTATTGGTTGATCCAAATATGATATCGTCAACATATATTTGAACAAGTAAAGCATGACCATTAATCCTTTTAATGAACAAAGTTGTATCAATCTTACCCTTTTCAAATCCTCTTTCACATAGAAAGTTACTTAGCCTATCATACCAAGCTTTTGGATCTTGTTTCAAACCATAAAGGATTTTCTTTAATTTGAAGACATGTGAAGGATTCTTGAAGTCTTTAAAGTCGGGTTGCTATTTGACATAGACCTCCTAATTGATGTAGCCATTTAGAAAAACACTTTTGACATCCATCTTAATAGAGTTCATTTGGAGTCTTCTTTAGGATTGGACGGATCATTACTCGGTTGGATACATGACAAGCTGTACTTAGAGCGTCTACCCAAAAGTATTTTGGTAAACTTGAGTTGCTTAGCATGGTCTTTGCTAGTTCTATCAACAATTTGTTATTTCTCTCCACAAATTCATTTTGTTGATGTGTTCTTGGTGCAAAAAAGTTATAGAAGATTTCATATTCTTCACAATACTCTTCAAAAGAAGTATTTTGAAACTCTCCTCCATTATCACTTCTTATTGATACAATTTTGGTTCCTTGTTCATTTTGGACTAGTTTGGCATAATTTTTAAATGCTTTAAAAGTTTCATCTTTATTTTCCAAGAATAAGGTTAAAGTGAACCTTGTAAAATCATAAACAATTACTACTCCATATGAATTTCCACCTAGACTTTTAGTTCTTAATGGACCAAACAAGTCCATATGTATTAATTGAAGTGGCCTTGAAGTTGATACAATATTTTTGGATTTAAAGAAGACATTAGATTGTTTACCCTTTTGACAAGCATTACACAATTTGTTTTTAGTAAATTTCATCTTTGGTAAGCCTACAACAAGTTCATGCTTGACTAATTTGTTTCCGAAGCCCAGAATTTTACCCTTGTTGTTATCTTCATAAATAACATAGCCTTTTGATTCAAGAGTAAGTGATGAAACTTTTGATTTGTTGCTATCGGTCATGCATTTTGAAAATCCGATATCCATGTACCACATATTAAAGGTACCTTTTATGCATTCCTAAAAAACAGGATCATAGTTTGTTTGGTATCCAAAGTACTTTGGGTCCTTGAGTATTAGTACACTTCTTGGCCCACACATAATACCCATTTGGAACACCAAAATTCCTAAAATGACAAGCATTAGGTGTGTGGCCATTTGACCACAATAAAGCTTGTAGGAACATATTTAATTATATATTAGGAATATGAGATTTTTTTGAACATAATTCTTCTTAGAATAATTATGATCATTTTGCAAAGCTATAACTTTCTTTTTGTTTGGATTGATCACTTTCCTTAACTAATGAGGACCTAAAATGAATAAATTAGGAGGAAAAACAAAGAACAATATTTTATAATAGTTTTTAGTTTTATTTGTGTTTAATTTGAATTGTAAGAATAGATTTTATTTGTGTTTAATTTTAGTTAATTGGTGTTAGCCAAATATGGGTCTTGAGAATTAATTTTGTCCCATTTTAGGAATAAGGTAAATCTTTATTTAAATATCTTGTAAGAATCTCATTTTTGGGATAGCTTTGAAATGAATTAGAATTTCTCTAATGAGAATTGTGAGAGAGATGTATCTCCTCTTTGAGTTCTTGGACTAGAACTTGATTGAATTTTATAAATGGATTTCTTCATCTTGTCGATCTAACCCATATTTTTTTGTTTCTTTTCTCTTTTATTTTACCACTTTATCTCAAGAAATCACTTGGTTAGATCTTTAATCTCATGTGAAAGCACTCAAATCCGCATCATTTGGTATTCAGAGCTTGTCACCAAGTGGTAAAATTTCTGATTACTTTTTGTTTTTAAGTTTTTGATGTTCTTTGAAAATTTGAAATTTTAGGTTAATTTCTTAAAATTTGATCTCTGTTTTTGTGTAATCTTGAGTTGTTAGTTGATTATAAGTGTTATAATATGTGTGGAATGGTTTAGTTTGATGATTTTTTTACTTCATTTTGTGTGAAAATCAAAATTTGAAGTTGCAGGAAAAAGAATTGTAGAAAAAAAAATATGCATTCATCTTCTTCACTTGCAATTGTTTGATTCAAAATTTCATTTGTAAATTTGTTTTTGATGTTATTTCTTTCGTACAAGTCCGATTTTGAAAATTCAAAAGTATGAAAATACAGGTTCTGCAAAAACGTGATTCTGCACAAAAGCACTTTTGAAAAAAGTCATTTCGAAAAAACAAAATTCAGAATTGTTCTTAATGAAACATCAAACATCTTTTGCATTCTTGTTACCTCTTTTAGGCATTGCAAGTTTGATTATAGTATCTTACCCCTACATATTTGAATCATGTATTTATTAAATTTAATATTTCTTGTTTCTTTGATAATCTACTTGAGTGTGTCTTCATTTGCCTAGTTTTTTTTTTCTTCTTGTTTGTCATTTTAAATTCTCTTAGTTTTGTCTTAGATTTCCTTCTTGAAACTCTTGTGTTGATAGCTTTTGTAGACTTGCTACATTGTGTTTCGGTTCTTTGATTTGGATTCTTATTTGGGTTCTTTTTGATAACTTGAAAGAGTTTGAGTGGAAAAAGGCAAGAGTGCACATCATTGAAAGGAAAAAAATCCATCATTGAGTGATATACACAAGTGATACATTTTTTGAGTGTAAACACTTAGTGAGTGGTGAGGGCCTTATTTTTAATTTTTTTATCTTGTTCTTGTTATTTGCTTGATTATTGTGATACTCGTTGATTTGTCGTTTTTGAAATCATGAGTGAAAGTGAACCAAATCCCCTTTCTCCTAGAATCACTTGTCTTATAGGTCACTTTACAAAAATATTGAATACTAAAATGAATGCCTTGAGAGAAGAGTTTGTGAATCAAAGAGATAGGAAATCTAACCATGGAAGATCTTCTCAAAATAAAGATATGTTTGAAATTGAGAAAGAAAGAAGATATAGATGTTATTATGAGAAGGAAATGAGGTATGAGTGGAGATTTAGAGAAAAAGAAAGAAGATATGAAAATTATGATGGAGGAAATGAGGTATGAAAGGAGAGATAGAGAAAAAGTAACAAGATATAGAGATTATGGTGAAGATGAAATGAGATATGAAAAGAAAGATTGAGCAAAAGCAATAAGGCAAAGATATTTTGAGAGAGATGATATGAGGTATGCAAAAGAGAAAAGACCCATAACATAAAAAGGAGGAACAAAAAAAAAAGGAAAGTATATCATATGAAGAATATATTAGAGATTTTGTATTGGATCCGGAGTATATGAAATATCTTTATGAAAATGGATATACAAAAGAGGCAAGAAAAGTATAGAAACTAGCCTTGAGAGAAAAAGATAAAATCAAGGAAAAGAAAGAGAAATAGGGAAAATGATAAGGTAGCCTTGAGAGAGAAAATGAAAATTAAAGAAAAGAAAGGTGAAGTGGAACAAAATTTGAGAGACAAAGAGGAAGAATTGAGTCTAACTATTTTTCTAACTTTGTTGATTCTTATCTTCAAAATCTTGAAAATAGGTCTCCAAAAGAGGAATGTTCACAATGTAAGCCATAAGCTTCCCTGATCTTGTTTTTGATTTAAGTCCCAAACATATAGTGCACATGAAATATTTGCCTTATCTAATGTTTTGAATTGAGAAACATTTCAGGCATACATGAAGACACCACACACTTGGAACAGTAGTTTGCAACTCAAGGAATCAACCATAGTTGGAGGATGCACTTGAGGAAGATGCAATTTTTGTATAGTGGTATTAGGTGTCTAAGTATCAAGTTGAGTAAACAAATCACTAGAGTCTCACACAAGACATTGCCAATAAACTTTTGTCATTCATTCATGTGTTATGAAACTTAACTCTGAAAAACTCGATTGAACAATCGATTGAATGGGTCATCAATCGAATGGCACATAAATTGTCATAAACAACTGAGGTCTGTAACAAGATCACTCGATTGTCAAGTCGATTGCACAATAGATTGACAATTCGATTGACGCTGAAGTTTAAGTTACAGAGAGCACTCAGTTTGTGCCCACTCGATTGACCACTCGATTGTCCACTCGATTGGCAACTTGATTGTTTGCAGTATCTGAGTCACTTTGACCACGATACTCGATTGACACATCGATTGATGCTATATTTCAAGTCACAGTGAGCACCCAGTTTTGAACAACTCGATTGCTCACTCGATTGAAAGGAAATTATAGCATCAAGTCTGAATCACTTTGATCACGACACTCGATTGACCAATCGAGTGATGCTATTTTTCAAGTCACAGTGAGTACCCAGTTTTGGCCAACTCGATTGAAAGGAAATTAGAGCATCAGGTCTGATTCAGAAACTGAATCAATCGATTGACCAATCAAGTGAAGCTTATATAATTCAAGTTTCCAGAAACACAGAAAATACGACACTCGATGCAGCAATCGATTGTATCCTTACAAACTCGATTGGGCAATCGATTGTCCTGGTGTTTTCCTTGAATATATATAAGATGCTTCAAATCATTTTAAACAAAACTTTTGAAACAACTTGTATAACTCTTGCATAAAAACTTTTCACATCTTTTCAGAATCTCTTGCTCTCAATCTTGCATATCTCTGAAAATACTTTGAAAGAAAAGTTTCCTAACACACAAAAATATTCATTGGCAAATCAAATCTTTTGTGTGATGCTAGAGTGATTGAACACATTTCTTGATACTACTTTTCTTTGTTCGTGTAAAAGACAATTCGTTGTAATTGGTGCTGTAACAAATCCAGTTTAGAAACTGGTGGCTATCCTTGTTGGTGTGGCATCATCAAGAGGAAGTCTACTTTGATCTTGTGTGAGTTTGGGGATAAACTACAAGGATCAAAGGGGTGACAAGATAGAAGTGAAGGGAGTTAGATTGATAGGTCGTGTAGAAGACTGGAAAATCTGTAAAAGTACTCGAATTCATTCTATAGTGAAAAAGGCTGGAATCATGATTATGATTTCGGGACTGGATGTAGGTCGTTGGATCAACGGCTGAACCAGGATAAATCTTGGTGCAATCTTTCCTATCCCTTCTCTTTAATATTCAGCATTGTTTAATTGCTTATTCTTGTATGCTCCTTGAATAATCTTGTATGTGATTTTAAGTTTCCGCTGTGTGTGTGAATTGTATGAATGGTGCATGATTGATATGGGAATTATGTCTAACTAGTTGGAGTTGATCTTAATTCTCTTGTTCTTAATCAAAAAGAAGTCATAGTTTTCTAACAATTGGCATCAAGAGCCTGATTTTTTTAGAGAAAAACTCATAAAAGAATGCTTATCTTTCTAGAAGCATGTGGGCTGGACATTTTAGATGCAGTGGAAAATGGTCCTTACGTTCCTAAAATTGCAGGCACTGAAGGATCATCATGCATTATCAAACCAAGAGCTGATTGGTCTGATGATGACAAAAAGAAAGTTGGTTACAATGCTAAAGCAAAGAATATTATAACATCAGCCTTAAGTGTAGAAGAATTCTTCAGAGTGTCAAACTGCAAGACTGCAAAGGAAATGTGGGACACTTTGCAAGAAACACATGAAGGTACTACAAATGTCAAACGGGCAAGAACAAATACACTTATGCACGAGTATGAACTTTTCTGCATGAAGAAAGATGAATCTATAAATGATCTACAAACAAGATTCACTCACATTATCAACAATCTACATGCCTTGGGAAAAGTTGTGGATAATGAACAGCAGATAGGAAAAGTCATGAGGTGTTTGTCAAGGGAATGGCAACCCAAGATAACTGCCATTGCTGAGTCTAAAGATCTTGCCAACATGACTATAGCAACACTATTTGGAAAGCTTCGTGAACATGAGATGGAACTACACAGATTAAATGAGACAGAGCAATCAAACAGAAAAAGCAAAGGAATTGCACTGAAGACTCAAACTCACAAAGCAAAATCTGAAAAAGATTCAGAAAGCTCAGAAAGTGAATCAAGTGAAGAACCTGAGATAGGTATGTTGGTCAGAAAATTTAAGAAGTTTCTGAAAAAGAAAGGAGGCCAGTCAAGGAAACCACAGAATTCCAAAACAAAAGGCTCCAGCAAGGGTGATACCAGTGATAGCAAAGTCATAACTTGCTATGAATGTGGGAAAACAGGCCACATCAGATCTGAGTGTTACAAGCTGCAAAACAGAAACAAGCCTACAAAGACTAAGGGCAAGGATCAGCAACCTTCAAACAGGAAAGCCTACATTGCCTGGAATGACAATGATGAAGATTCATCTGAAGAATCAGAGAATGAAGAAGCTAACAAGTGTTTAGTCCATATTATTCTTCTAAAGTTGATTTGGGAATTATGAGCCAAGACTTGAATGATTTTCTTGATAAATATGTTTTCGTGCTTTCTAAAGTAACTTCGGTTCATGACAAATTTTTTGAAGAATGTGTTGGGATTCTTAAGAAACATTTGTTTGCTAACTTAAATACTTACTCTTGTGTTAAAAATAAAGTTAGTATCTTGAGATTTTCTATGAAGGGTAAATGTTTGCAAGTGGAATTAGTTGATAGTTGCACTACTACACCTCTTCTTACTCGTTCTTTTATTGACAAATATTTTAAACTTCCATATGGTACTCCTAATTTGTTTGATAGACTTGTCTTGTTTCAAAAAGAACATTCATTTTTTTTATGATAAAAGGAATGTCCAAGAGGCTCAATTTGCGTCGAAGCCTTTGGAAATACAAAGTGACTTCTTGTTCGTCTCTAATTCCAATCCAAGAAAGGTAACATTTGTACTTAATGTCAATTTCAAGAGGTATTATTTTATCTCTATCATGAAAAATTCCTTATATTGGAAATGAATCTGTTGAACTGTTGAATGCAAAAAGTTAAATTGTGTTTCACCTACTTGACACATTTAGTGGTTTTTCACAATTTCCATTTGATCCTGGTGGTAGCATTAACATTGTTCTTCAAGTCTTTGACTTATGATTTTCTACTTGTAGGTTATGATTGAGTTAAATTCGAGGTCGAATTTCTTCTAAGAATGAGGGAATGATGAGGACCTAAAATCAGCTAATTAGGAGGACAAATAAAAAACAATTCAAGTCAAGACTTTATAACAGTTTTTAGTTTTATTTGTGATTAATTTGAATTGTAATAATTTTATTTAATTGGTATTAGCCAAATATGGCTCTAGAGAATTGACTTTTGGCTCATTTTAAGAATAAGGTATATCTTTATTGAAATTTCTGGTAAGAATCTCATTTTTGGGATAACTTTGAAATGAATTAGAATTTCTGAAATGAGAATTGTGAGAGAGATGTAACTCCTCTTTGAGTTTTTTACAATTGAACTTGCTTGAATCTTATCAATGGATTCCTTACCATTGTGGCGATTCCACATTGGCTTATCAATCATCATTGATTGTGGCACCTTCTTCATCTTCTCCATCTAACCCATGATTATTTGTTTCTTTTCCCTTTTATTTTACCACTTTATCTCAAGAAATCACTTGGTTAGATCTTCAATCTCATGTGGAAGCACTCAAATCCATATTATTAACAAAGATGGTTTTATTAATAATGGTTTATCAAATTTTGAATAACCAAGGCCAATCTTGTCAATGGAATATCTTTGTATATTAAGAATATTTTCCAATCCAACTTGTCCCTTTTCATATCTTTCAATGACTCTGTTTAGTTGGACAATTTTAAAAGAAAGATAATCATACTTATTACATCAAAAATATTGTTTTACTTTTTCAAAGTCTTTTTCCTTAGTGTCAATTTTCTCTTTAAGAGGTGAAGTTTGTTTCTTTTGAGTTAACACTGTTTTGCACATAATTTTTCATTCTGTAAGTAATTCTTTTATTGCATCTTTAGCATCATTACACTCAATGAGTAATTCATTATTAGCAACATTTATGGATGGTGTGATGTCATTATAGCGTTTCAACAAGTGTACTGAATCATTGCAAGTAATAATAAAACGGTAGTACCGAGTGTCGAACTCAAGGATTGTGTTTTACTATTGAATTATATTTAATTACTAAAATTGAACAAAAGGTTCCCAAGTTGATTGAAATAATATTTGAAATTAACAACAGTAATAAAATTGATTTTTTATAATGAGAAAAATGTCAGGGATGAGTTTCACTTCGAATCCAACCTTGGTGTCAAATTTGATCCTAGTTACTGAATTCCTTTATTGAATTATTACCGAATTCTCTTTATTATTCTTGCCCTAATGTCTTAGTGACAGAACCTTTAATTCCAAAGTAACCCCTAATTCCTTAGTAGATTTAAGATTAGAATTAAGCATTACCGTATAAAAATTCTTTTGTAAATTATTGCTTTGCAACTAATTTAATTGGTTTCATGACCTGCATCTATCCCTAGACTACAAATTCATGAATTTCTCATCTCAAGCATTCGTAAAGTCCACTTCCGTTTCAAAATACAAATCGTAGAACATTTTAATGTTGATCAAGCAATAAAAAGCATTAAGCACAGAGATGAGAAAAATAATTCAATAAACTCATTCATATAACTAGAAATCAAATCATAAAAATAAGGGTTTCATCTGGTTACACTCATCCCTAAAAAATAGGGTTTAGTTACTCATGGCAGAGATACAAAAGATAAGGATTAGAGAAGAGTTACAAGAAGGATTCATGAATGATTCTTGATAAAAATGCTCCAATGGCGTTAGAAACGGCCGTCTTTGAGTTTCTATGTTAGGGCCCAAGTCTCCCAACTTCCCAAGAGTCAAAAAGATCCCTAAAACAGTAAAAAAAAATAGCGTTTTTATGATTGCTGATGCGCGTCACACGCTCCAGGCGCGCGTTTGACAGACTGAAACATGATAAATGCGCTCCAGGCGCGCAGGACGCGCTCCAGGCGCACGTTTGACAGACTGAAACCTGATAAATGCGCTCCAGGCGCGCAGGACGCGCTCCAGGCGCACAACATCTGTTGTCTGATGTATTTTGCATTTTTCTCATCGTTTTCGTTAGAATTTGGTCACGGTGTCTTCATGAAGGTTTTAGATATGGATCTTAGCTTTCATTGGAATTTTGTTTGACTCTAATTGGAAATCTAAAACTCCAGATATGGCTGAAATACTCCGCATAGGTCATGTTGATTTCTCACCAAAATTCAGCACTGCACTAAAACAAAGTAACAACGCAAAACTACGAAAAATCTCCACATAATTAAGCAAATAATAACAAAAACATTTCATTAAATCAAATAACTAAAATCAATAAAATATATCAAATAACTCATTAAATTAACTAATGATTAAAGATAAATAAGACTAAAATCAATAAAAATTATGCATATGATGAAGAGTCATCACAACCCCAAACTTAATCTATTGCTTGTCCCCAAGCAACAATTAATTTCATATTTGATGCAGTTAAAAGCAAACTTAAACTCAATTTCTCAATTCAAATCAAACTCAATTCTCAAAGTTTCAGCTACTACAAAACATCCATCATACTCTATGGTTGCTTACAAAAATAACGAGGTTTGTACACCTTGGCATTCATTTATCAAATTCAACTTTCTCTTCACACAATCTCACCAAAATTCTCTCAAGTGTTTAGATGGGTTATGAATTTATCACTCAAATCCTAGAACATGCATCACGCTACCATAGGCTTGAAAAAATTCTAGTTAGCAATCACAATCCAACAAACACATACATTTTTGGAGGACTTTCGGGTTGTAATGGGGCTTAGGTAAGGGTAGGTCATTTTGGGATAGTAGGCTTTACTACTTGGAGTTAGGCATATATTTCCAAATTATTCTACCATTTTTTTTTCTTCACCTTTTCATTCTGGAGATTCTCAAACATTGACAAAAGAACCAAGAAAATATTATTTATCGTCTTTTTTTAATTTTTTTTATTTTTGTGAGAATCACCACCCCAAACTTAAAAGGTTGCTATCCCATGAGCAACCCCAAACTTAGAATTTGTTCAATACATAACAAAACTTTTCTACCTAACTCCAAGTAGGGTGATGTAATTGAAGCAAGGTCTTTTTTTTTTTTTTTTTGTGTTTTGTGATGTGGCTAGTAACCGAAATAAAGGGGCAAGGCTCAAAGGGGCTAGCAATGGATAACATTTTTATAGGGTAGTTAGAAAGGCTCAAATGACCAAATAAAATTGCCTCAATGTATGCACAAATTACAAGTGATGCAAGTCAGAATTAGTGCAAGTTCTGAAAGGATAATACATGTCTGGATAATCACACAGCAAAGAATTTAAGTGTTTAGGCTCAAAAGCTCACAGCTAGGATAGTAAGAGAGAGTATGAACAATCAACATGATGCCAAACATGCATTCGAAAAGTTAAAAGTGTATTTTTGAAAAACTTGATGGCCAATTAGCCTTCTGCAACCATTTAGTAATCAAGCATGTATGCATTAGGGAGACTTATCGACTTGAGCAATAATATAATCTAAGAAATAGAGTTTAACTTTCGAAATCCCAAACAGAAACTTTAAGATCAAGTTCAAGTTATTACAACTTTTCATCATCAAACAAAGAAAACAGGAAGAAACAAAGAAAAGCAAATAGACTAGACTAAAACAAAGAAGAACAAGAAAAGAAACAAATAAAAGAAAAAGAAGAGAAAAAAATTCAAAAAAAAAAAAGAAAGAAAACTTCTCTAGTTTAGCAATTCAAGGATCCTCGTTTAGATCATCTGCTCCTGTTCCGCTCTGGTCGCTTGTGTACTGGTGAGGTGTAAATAGATCAGCATAAAACATGCCTCCCGGTGTCTGTTGAGAAGAGGCGAATGCTCGATAGAGATTGGTCATCCCCAATTCTAATCTGGCGTGTCTATCTCGCTGATCAATCATTACTCGTTCCATCATAGTTTCCAATCTACCGATTCTGTCTTCGTTAGAGAGCTGGACTGGGTGTGGAGGGTGTTGTTGTGGTTCCTGTGGTTCAGTATGTTCCTCTGCTGGCATCGCTGCTGGTGGGGCAACAGGGTAGTCTGTTGGAATCATAGAGTGTTTTGTTATCCATCTTGCAGTGATTGGAGTAGCTGGTTTCAACATTTCTTTGCCTTGTTTTCGTACCACTCTCACCAACTCACATAATTTGCCTATCAAGGAGGCGTGATGGAAGTAGCCTGTTGTGGGATCAAGAATGGCTGTGCCCCGAATATCATTGGCTATTAACATGCCCACATTAATTCTGTCATCTTTTATGATAGCAAGTAGTAGACATGCTCTTTGAAATGTTATATCGGATACATTCGAACATGGCAATAGTGTATGATGGACAAAAGTACTCCCTGCCTTAGCAATCGGGGTGAGGTCAACTGAGCGTAATTTCCGAACTGAGCCATCTCTGTTACGTACCCAATCTGTGCCTGGTCTGCATAAAGTGTGTAGGATTTCCTGACTGCTTGCTCTTACAAGTTGTTTTTCCATAGCTAGAAAGCGGCAATCATTATAGTTTGGCAGGCCAAGGATTACATTGATGACTTGAGGAGTGAATGGTACCCTTTTTCCCCTCACATAACTCACAAATTGGTCAAGTGGGAATGGTATGTCAGACTTTAGATCGGAGGCATTAGAGTAGAATTCCACAGCTAATGATTTGCTCGCTGTGGTGACAAATGTGGTCAGCTTCTCCCATCCTCTGGCAGCAATCATAGCCTGGATGTCAACAAATTCATCGTCTTCCAACTGAAAATTTTTTTCACTAACAAACTTGTGGACTACTAGGAGTTTGGCATGGTATTCCTGTGTTGCCATGTTCTTGAATAGGAATGCATCGTGCTATGGGGCAGAGGATGTAGTTGCAACCTTAGTTCATTTTGCCTTTTGTTGGGTTGCCATTAGGTCCTGCAAAACAAGTAATCATCCCCAAGGTTCAGAATATTCCAAGTTAGAGCTAATTAATTTAAGCACGGTCGACCTTGGAGAAATAACATCATACATGGCCATGAGTTTGTCCACTAACATTCTAAGTGATAATAATGCATGTGCATTGGTTGTGTCATTTTATCAAACAGTTGGAACGCAAGCATGATGATGGTTGTGACATTTTATCAAACAGTTGGCATGCAGACATCATAGTGGTTGTGACATTTTATCAAACAGTTGGCATGCAGGCATCATAGTGGTTGTGGCATTTTATCAAACAGTTGTCATGCAGGCAACATAGTGGTTGTGGCATTTTAGCAAACAGTTGGAATGCATGCAACCATTAACCCAATCTTGCAACCATTAACCCCATTCGATCTCATTAACAACATGCATGCATGCATAATGTATAAAATTCAACATATATTCACGTTTACAAGAGAAAAACCCACATGCATCAGTCACCAAGAATGACTTGCTATTAGAAGTTTGAGGAAACTTACTTGAGGATGGGATGATGTTGGATAGGAGAGGGGAACTTACTTGAGGATGAGAGTGAAGAGAGTGAGCTTCAATGGTAATGGTGTTTGTGAAAGAGGGAGGGTTTTGGTGAAAGAGGGAAATGGTACTTA
The DNA here is from genome assembly GCA_037974875.1 of Cicer bijugum. Taxonomy (NCBI): domain Eukaryota; kingdom Viridiplantae; phylum Streptophyta; class Magnoliopsida; order Fabales; family Fabaceae; genus Cicer; species Cicer bijugum. Next base: position 2,933,452 of record JBBPBT010000460.1, on the reverse strand, counting down.
CTTGGAATGTTTTAAAGCCTACAACGCGCTTCAAGCGCATGGGACACGCTTCAGGCGCACACAAGGCAGTGCTGGAAAATGAAGAATGCGCTCCAGGCGCGCGTTAATAGAAGTGAAACACGCGAAATGCGCTCCAGGCGCGAGGCATGCGCTCCAGGCGCGCCTAAACAAAATTAAAACACACGAAATGCGCTTCAAGCGCAAGGCATGCACTCCAAGCGCTCCTAATACAGAACCAGCGCTGAAACATGCGCTTCAAGCGCAAGGCATGCGCTCCAGGCGCGCATAAAGCTTCTCTTAATAGAAAAATCACTTCCCCAACATATTTTTATGGTTCCTTGCATATACTAAACATCAAGAGTTAATACGTGAGTAATTAAAACTGAAATTGAAAGTAAATTGAGTAAAATCTACTGAAATGAAAGGATATGAACTTGGGTTGCCTCCCAATAAGCGCTTGTTTAGTGTCCTGAGCTTGACAATTCACTTTTCAAATGGTGACCAAATGGATGGACTCCATCGAAAGTTTTGACTCCTCCCCAAAATACGATTTAAGTCTCTGTCCATTGACCTTGAAGTTCCGATCGGAGTGTATATCTTTCAACTCTACGACACCATGTGGAAATACCTTGATTACCTTGAAAGGGCCCGACCATCTTGACTTTAGTTTTCCGGGAAACAATTTCAATCTGGAGTTGAATAAGAGAACTAGTTCTCCTTCTTGGAATTCCTTGAATTTGATTTTTTTGTCATGCCATTTCTTGGTTTTTTCTTTATATATCTTGGCATTCTCATAAGCAAAATTCCGGAATTCCTCTAACTCGTGAAGTTGAAGGATTCTCGCTTTGCCCGCCTTGCCCAAGTCAAAGTTCAAGTACTTCGTTGCCCAAAATGCTCGATGCTCAAGTTCAAGAGGTAAATGACACGCTTTACCGTACACAATTTGATACGGTGACATACCCAGGGAGGTCTTAAAAGCTGTTCGGTATGCCCAAAGTGCATCATCAAGTTTCGTTCACCAATCCTTTCGTGAGGCAGTTACTGTTTTTTCTAGGATTTGTTTAAGCTGCCTGTTGGAGACTTCAACTTGCCCACTAGTTTGCGGATGATATGGGGTTGCCACTCTAGACGCACATTATATTTCTTCAGAAGGTATTCCATATTCCGGTTTAGAAAATGGGTGCCTTCATCACTAATCAAGGCTCGAGGCACACCGAAACGAGCGAATATGTTCTTCTTGAGAAAGGTGATAACCTGTTTCGAATCATTTGTTGGAGTAGCTATTGCTTCAACCCATTTTGAGACATAATCCACCGCCACTAAAATATAAACTTTATTATATGACGATGGGAATGGACCCATGAAATCAATGCCCCACACATCGAACACTTCTACTTCTAATACAGGATTTTGCGGCATCTCATCCCGTTTTGAAATGTTACCAGTGCGCTGGCATCGATCGCATTTCTTCACATAGTTGAATGCATCCTTGAATAATGAAGGCCAAAACAAACCCGATTGTAGAACTCTTGCTGCAGTTCGGTCACCACTGAAATGACCCCCATACTCAAAGTCGTGGCAGTGCCACATTACCTTTTCTTGTTCCTCCTCTGGCACACACCTTCGCAACAGCCCATCCACTCCTCTTTTGTACAGAAAGGGTTCATCCCATACATAGAATTTGGCATCGTGGATAAAATTCTTTCGTTGTTGGTAAGTGAAATCAGATGGGACTGTACCCCCCACCTTGAAATTAGCAAAGTCGGCGAACCACGGTGCCATGGTAATGGCGAAGATGTGCTCATCAGCAAATTGATCTCGAATCGGTCTAATATCCTCATTCTGCTCGACCTTCTCCAATAGAGATAGGCGGTCAGCCACAGTGTTCTCTGATCCCTTTTTATCCCGGATCTCAATGTCAAATTCTTGTAGTAATAGAATCCATCTAAGCAACCTTTGTTTTGATTCCTTCTTAGTAAACAAATAACTCAAAGCAACATGATCAGTGTAAACAATAACTTTCAATTGTAGCATAATTGTGTTGTGCCTGATTTAAAACATGACTAGCATAGTAGATCACATGCAACATCTTGTCTTTTCTTTGTCCCAGAACTGCCCCAATAGCACTGTCACTTGCATCACACATGATTTCAAAAGGTAGTGACCAGTCAGGTGCAGTGATAATGGGGGCAGTTATCAGCTGGTTTTTCAAATTGTTAAAGGCATGCAAACAATCCTCATTGAATTTGAAAGGTGTGTCTTTCGCAAGTAGGTTTGTAAGTGGTTTTGCAATTTTTGAAAAATCATTTATAAACCTTCTATAAAATCCAGCATGGCCTAAAAAGCTTCTAATGCCTTTCTCGTTGGTAGGAGGGGGGAGTTTTTCAATAACTTCAACTTTGGCCTTGTCTACCTCGATCCCCTTGTGGGAGATCCGGTGGCCCAAAACAATTCCCTCTCTTACCATAAAATGACATTTCTCCCAATTTAGGACCAAGTTAGATTTTTCACACCTTTCTAATACAAGAGATAGATTAATTAAACAATTATCAAAGGATGACCCAAATACAGAAAAGTCGTCCATGAATACCTCAATATGTTTCTCAATCATATTAGAAAATATGGACATCATGCCCCTTTGAAACGTGGCCGGCGCATTACACAGTCCAAATGACATTCTTCGATAAGCAAATACCCCATACGGACATGTAAATGCGGTTTTCTCTTGATCCTCGGGTGCTACGGCTATCTGATTGTACCCTGAATAACCGTCTAGGAAGCAGTAATACTCATGTCCGGCTAACCGCTCAAGCATTTGATCAATGAAAGGGAGCGGGAAATGATCCTTCCTCGTGGCACTGTTCAATCTCCTGTAATCAATACACACTCCCCAGCCTGTAACCGTTCGAGTAGGAATTAACTCGTTCTTTTCATTTGTGATGATAGTCGTTCCCCCCTTTTTTGGTACCACTTGGACGGGACTCACCCAAGAGCTATCTGAAATTGGGTATATGAGGCCGGCTTCTAATAGCTTTACCACCTCTTTCCTGATCACCTCTTTCATTACCGGATTCAATCTCCTTTGGGGTTGTACTACCGGTTTGTGATTGTCCTCCATGAGGATTTTGTGCATACAAAAAGTCGGACTTATTCCCTTCAAGTCATCAATGGACCAACCGATAGCACCCTTGTGCTTCCGCAGAATTCTCAAAAACTTTTCTTCTTGCAACTCGCTCAAGCTTGCACTAATTATGGCTGGATTTTTTTCTTCTTCACCCAGGAATACATATTTCAAATGAATAGGCAGCTGCTTGAGTTGAATCAGTGGTGTCTTTTTCTCCGCGGACTCGTCTTCATTCCCTTTCAACTCCTCCCATCTAGTAGGAAAACGAGGGGAGTAGGATGGTGATGCTTCTAACATGGCCAACACTTCTTTCATCTTTGGGTCTTCACTTTCTTGAATGACATCTTGGGGTAGGCATAAAACTCTCTCTAATGGCAGGATGGGTGTTTGATGCTTTATTTCTTCACTAAATATCTCATCTAAAATTTTGATTCGATTGCACCCTTCTCTTTCTTTTGAGTGTTCCATGGCTTTCAGAATGTTAAAAGTGACGGTTTCCTCATTTACTTTCAGGGTTAAGGTGCCATCTGCTACATCAATCATAGCTCTCCCTGTTGCTAAGAATGGTCTCCCCAAAATCAAAGGAATGTCGTTGTCTTCCTCCATATCTAGTACCACGAAATCTACTGGAAAAATGAACTTATCCACTTTAACCAACACATCTTTTACTACCCCATAGGGATGTTTCATTGAGCGGTCCGCAAATTGTAACATCAGTTGTGTGGCCTTGACTTTTCCGATGCCCAGCTTTTTGTATATTGAAAGGGGCATAAGACTTACACTAGCTCCAAGATCACACAAAGCTTTCCCAAAAGTTCTATTTCCAATAGTGCACGGGATTGAGAAGCTTCCAGGGTCCTTGAGCTTTGGTGGCAACTTCCTTTGTAGTATAGCACTACACTATTCCGTAAGCATAACTGTTTCTCCTCCGATTTTTCTTTTTTTCGACAGAATCTCTTTCATGAACTTAGCATATGTCGACATCTGCTCTAGTGCTTCTGCAAAAGGGATGTTAATCTGTAATTTTTTAAAAACATCAAGGAACTTCCCAAATTGTTTTTCAGTTACTTCTCTCCTTAATCTTTGAGGAAATGGAAGTCTAATTTCTGGTTTTGGCAGTGGTTCCCTTTTTTGTACCACAGGTTCTTCCTCCTTTTCAATAGCAATGTGTTCTTCACCCGATATTGGTGTGACCATTTCCTCCAGGTGGGTTGGAGTCAAGGTACTTCTACTCTGTTTGGCTTCAGGTGGTACTTGTTCCCTCACTTTGCCACTCCTCGTGGTCACTGCATTAACATTGTTTCTAGGATTCGGAATTGTGTCACTAGGCAAATTTCCAGACGTTCTTTTTGTCATTTGTTGAGCAAGTTGACCCACTTGAGTCTCAAGATTCTTTATTGATGCAGAGTGATTTTTCTGAACGGCTCTTGACTCTTCAATGAAAGAACTTGTGCTTGTAACTAGTTTCTCTATAGCGCTCTCCCAAGCAGCCTTTCTCGGTGGGAATTGGTTTGTTTCAGCTCCTTGTTGACCCTAAGATCCACCTTGTTGATCTCTCCAAGAAAAATTTGGATGATTTCTCCAACCAGGATTGTACGTACTAGAGAAGGGGTTATTCTGCCTGTTGTTGTTACTCACAAAATTCACCTGTTCTAGTTCTTCTACCTCATTGTCATCCAGTGCTTCACAAACTCCAGTTTTATGTGCTCCTCCACAAAGGTTACAACTAGTCTGCTTTAGTAATTTAACAGGGGCCACTTGGGGTTGTATATTTAGAGCTGCCATTCCCTTCTTGATCTCAGTGGCGATAACCTCTTCCATCTTCGATATAAACCTGCCCGGAGCTAACCCATCCATAACATTCAACTCCATTACACCACTTGTTGACCCACCACTTCTGTCATACAACATCATTTGTTCATTTGATGCCATGATCTCAATAATCTTTCGTGCTTCTGTTGCAATTTTGTAATTCAAAGAACCACTCGTTGTGGCATCTAACATAATTCTAGTGCTCGGCCTCAAGCCATTACAGAATATTTGCATTTGGGCAGTGTCGTCATAAGAAAGATTAGGACATCCGACTAGTAAGTTTCTGAATCTCCTGTAGGTGTCACGAAGAGATTCCCCCTCTTTCTGTTTGTAACCGGTGATTTCTTGCCTCTTTCTAATGAACATGGCTGGGGGGAAATATTGTTCCAAGAACTTATCCTCAAGATCATCCCATGTGGTGATGCTGTCGACGAGGAATGAAAGAAACCACTTTTTAGCATCATCTATCAAAGAGAATGGAAATAGCTTCAATTTCTTGCATTCTTCAGACAACCCATCCACCTTTACTGTTTCACATAATTCAAAGAAATTTGTGAGGTGTCTGTTGGGGTCTTTGTTATGTCTACCGGCAAAATGAATTTCCCTCAACTCTCGGTATAGAGCAGGACTTATTTCAAACTTATTGACTATAACCGGTTGGTGACGAATGGATAATCGAGCACGATTTCTGTTTCGATTCCTATACTCTCCGAGAGTATGTTCTGGTGGTGGTGGTTCGGCCATTTCAGTTAATATGACAGAATCACCTAAAACCTCTTCTTCCACTACTAAATGTCTTTCCCTTTGTCTCCTTTCTCGAGCTGTTTTTCTATGTGCTTTCGCTGTTTTTTCAATTTCTAGATCAAAGATAAGTTCAGCTGAGGACTGGCCTCACATGCAAGGTTAGACAAATTGTGAGTACTGAAGAGATGTAAAATAAGGAAAAAAAACAAAAATTTTATTGCAGAGCAAAAAATTTCAATTAAGTAAGTAAATTAAACTCAATAGTGATATGGCAATCCCCGGCAACGGCGCCAAAAACATGATAGCGTTTCAGCAAGTGTACTGAATCGTTGCAAGTAATAATAAAACGGTAGTACCAAGTGTCGAACTCAAGGATTGCGTTTTACAATTAAATTATATTTAATTACTAAAATTGAACAAAAGGTTCCCAAGTTGATTGAAATAATATTTGAAATTAACAACAGTAATAAAATTGATCTTTTATAATGAGAAAAATGTCAGGGATGATTTTCACTTCGAATCCAACCTTGGTGTCAAATTTGATCCTAGTTACTGAATTCCTTTATTGAATTATTACCGAATTCTCTTTATTATTCTTGCCCTAATGTCTTAGTGACAGAACCTTTAATTCCAAAGTAACCCCTAATTCCTTAGTAGATTTAAGATTAGAATTAAGCATTACCGTATAGAAATTCTTTTGTAAATTATTGCTTTGCAACTAATTTAATTGGTTTCATGACCTGCATCTATCCCTAGACTACAAATTCATGAATTTCTCATCTCAAGCATTCGTAAAGTCCACTTCCGTTTCAAAATACAAATCGTAGAACATTTTAATGTTGATCAAGCAATAAAAAGCATTAAGCACAGAGATGAGAAAAATAATTCAATAAACTCATTCATATAACTAGAAGTCAAATCAGAAAAATAAGGGTTTCATCTGGTTACACTCATCCCTAATAAATAGGGTTTAGTTACTCATGGCAGAGATACAAAAGATAAGGATTAGAGAAGAGTTACAAGAAGGATTCATGAATGATTCTTGATAAAACTGCTCCAATGGCGTTAGAAACGGCCGTCTTTGAGTTTCTATGCTAGGGCCCAAGTCAAAAAGATCCCTAAAATAGTAAAAAAAAATAGCGTTTTTATGATTGCTGATGCGCGTCACGCGCTCCAGGCGCGCAGGGTGCGCTCCAGGCGCGCGTTTGACAGACTAAAACATGATAAATGCGCTCCAGGCGCGCAGGACGCGCTCTAGGCGCACGTTTGACGGACTGAAACCTGATAAATGCGCTCCAGGCGCGCAGGACGCGCTCCAGGCGCACAGCATCTGTTGTCTGACGTATTTTGCATTTTTCTCATCGTATTGGACATCTAAAACTCCAGATATGGCTGAAATACTCCGCATAGGTCATGTTGATTTCTCACCAAAATTCAGCACTGCACTAAAATAAAGTAACAACGCAAAACTACGAAAAATCTCCACTTAATTAAGCAAATAATAACAGAAACATTTCATTAAATCAAATAACTAAAATCAACAAAATATATCAAATAACTCATTAAATTAACTAATGATTAAAGATAAATAAGACTAAAATCAATAGAAATTATGCATATGATGAAGAGTCATCATGTCATCAAAGCAACATTATTGCTACAGTGAAGCCAGTTCATCCTCAGATTCAGAAAGTGACGAATGTGCAAATGTTGCTTTTATACTCCTAATACATCACTTCAGATCAACAACAATCGTTCCCAGAAGATTGATGAACATATACAATGATCCAGATTGAATCAAAACTGAAAAATTGCATTGATTTGCAGTTGTCTTCGCCTACAACCTAAGTGTAGTCGAATCCATTCCTATAACATTCAAATTTTTCAAACAATTTGAACTTGTATTCGAATATAGATCCATGTAGTCAAATACAGATAACTGAAATTTGCCACTAACTTGGTTTCATATTCGGCTACATCATATTGTAGTCGAATATCGATGTACAGTTTTTGCTACTGAGTTGGGTTTGTATTCGGCTAGTCGAATATAGATGTGCAGTTTTTGCTACTGACTTCATATGTATTCGACTACACATAAATGTAGTCGAATACAACCTTGACTTTTTTCAAAAACTTGATTTTCAAACATTGTTCATGTTGTTTGGCACTTTGAAAAGTCTTTTGATAATCTGTTAAAGTAGAAGGTTCTCTTGTGCATTTGAAATATAACAATATTAGATTGCATCATGAACCTTAAACTATAAGTCTTCTAGCATATTGAAATTAGTTGACTTGATTGTTGACTTCACTTTGAACTTGCAACTTGATCACTTTACTTGGTCTTTGTCTTCATGAAAAACATAATTATTCTTGCATATTTATATTCTCCCTCTTTTTGATGATGTACAACCCACTTTTGTAGTTTATAGCCTAAAGGGATGATCCGTGGACCACTCATGACCGAAGAGTGGTATAAGAACTTTGGTTCGGTTCAGAGAATTTGAATTCTTAACATGGTTTATGGTTGTGTCAAAGTCTTATATTCCTTATTAGAAAATAAGAGTGATAGTTGTTAAGAAGTTATGTGGTATGAGAGCAACAATGGATCAAATGATCCAAGACCAGAAGAGAATTTGACATTACATCTTCATCCAAAACTTTTAAGACATTGGAGATATGGTTTCCCTCTCTTATAGAACCAACATTTAGTTCTTGCATAGTCAATGTGAAATTAATGAATCACACTAGAACAAAACAATATCCCTCTCATGTGTGAGTCTTTTACATTTTATACTTGCATTACCATTACAATAAATGAAACATGTCTAATGACTACACCATCAAAAAAAAAATTCATACAAGAATTCAATACACTAGAATCAACTACCAGCTCCCCCATCAAGTCAAAACAAGACTCTTATACCAATTATAAGGATGTTCAAGAGTACGAGAGTAGCAGTAGACTAAATTCAATAGGAACGTAAGAAACTTTTAAACCACATCTTCACCTAAACCCTTAATAAAGGTTGAAAAATACAATAAAATGGGGGGCTTGAATTATGTTTTACTATTTTTTTAAATCTTGGATATTGGTAATTAAAAGTACATAATAAATAAGTTGAGGAAATAAGAAAATCACACAAAGATTTATACCAGTTCACCACTAAATTGGTAGCTATGTCCAGTCTCTTCACCTAGAAGGATTTTTCCCAATAATTCAAACTAGATTACAACACTTAACTTCAACAAATTAAATCTATTCACCTTCCAATTTTCACCTACAAACTGTTGAGGAATACATTCACTACCAGGAAAAGTTACAAACGAATGAGGTTTTTTTGAAAAATATCTCTCAAGAGGTGTTTTACAATGTAATACTTTCAAATATTTTTTCTCAACATTTAACTAAATTTTGAATGATTGCATAATGTTGTAATATTCTTGTGTTGCGTGTAGTTGTTCCGTAAATGTTATGCGTTGTTGTTTGTTTCTCAAGTGAGGAAGCATGTCCTTTTTATATAGCATTTAAGTTATGGACTTTGTACTTTATAATAGACAACTTGTATCTTCATGGATTTCAGCATAGAACCATTGAAGATAAATTTATCCGTTGAGCTCAAGTCATTTCACAATCCTAGAAATCACTCATCGTAACACAAATGAAAATAGAGGAAGCAAAGGGTACATTATTAGAGGATATGATAATCAAAGCATTGTCTTACAAACCATCAAAGTATTGTGATCATCAGAGGAAGCGCACTACTTTGTCTTCTTGAAAGATTAATTGTCGTAAGATCATTTACTTTCAGTAGAGCATTGACTTCTTCAAAGTCGTTGGCTTCTTTAGAGCCATTGACTTTATCAAACAATGTTTTCTTCATGAGCATTGACTTTCTCTAGAGGTGTTGACTTTCTTCACAAGCAGATGAATAAACACATATTGCATTCATTAAAGGCAACTGAGTCAGATACATGCTTGCATCACTAGAGGCAACTAAATTGAACATCATCTTGCGCCATAAGAGCCAACCGAAGCAAAACCGTAGCAAGGACGCGTATCATCTATACTTTTGAATGTAGAGCATATAAGCAAACTCTTGGTGTTCCTTTGTATTAATCAGATCATTAGAAGATATAGCATAATATCATGCACTAACACTTAATCTTAGAACTGCACACTTACAAAAAAAATTAGGAATTGATCCTTTGTTCCCACACAATACTTTTTGCTATCATCGAATTAAGATAAGGAATTTTTCTTCAAACCATCTTGGTTCCAACACATAGGATATTAGGTTTGTGAGTTGCCTATCTTATATATTCAACATTTAGCTCATTCATAGTCAATGTGAGACTAACCACTCACATTTGAACCCAATAATATTGTAAAAGTGTTGTTTGCAAAGACTCTAATTAGGAAAGATTTGGCATGTAAGTAGTCCTTTATGCTCCAACTCTATTTCTGAGGAATCTATTTGGTTAACGATTACAAAATTTGTGGACATTGGTTGACATTAATGTAAGGTGTGCTATGAAATTATGTCGATGATTTTCAACATGTAGAAGCTCTTAGAATGATTTAACTTCAAGTGACAATTCTTTGAGTGATTTAACTTTGAGTGAAAATTCTTGGAGTGGTTTAACTTCAAATAGAAATTATTGAAGTGGTTTAGAAATTATTGAAGTGAAGTATACTCTTTATGGTAGAGTATGATAAATTCATTGAGGGGTTTACCTTCAAGTGAACTATACTCAATATGGTTGTGTATGATAATTTGTTGGAACTATGTTGTCAGTATAAACAATGAAAGTAAAAGATATATCAATTTTAATAATGGTAGAGATTGTTGGAGTAAGTTGAAGTTGAAGCAGCTTGACAATGTCCTACAATGTCTAATTTTGTAAATGAAGACAGGGACCAATGTTATATATATGGGTATAAGTTTGTGTCTTATTCTTTTATGTCATACTCTCATGTTGGAGTGTTTTGAGATGTAATTAATGTATTTATTTTGGAGAGTAGAAGTGTAGTAGAGATCATTGGGTATTGGACAGAAATATGTGTTATAAGTTTTTTCAAATAGTTTTATTCTTTAGTTGTCATTAGACAACGATCATAGTTTTTCTCTGATTTTGGAGTTTCCACGATATATTCCTATCTTTGATTATGTTTCTTTAATTTCTATATTTATGTTTTTACCAATAAGTGATTGGCTCCTTGTATTCAAAATCTAACGGACAAAAGTTGTCAAATGGTGTGTCCTATTGGTTTTGAGTGCCAACGATGATGCAAGTATATGTCGAGGAAAAAGCTCTTACTTGAGGGGTCTATATTCAGATAAATATATGGACTAACATGGAAATTCATTTAATTCTGATGAAACTTGCTAAATAACTTGTAATTTCCCAACGTAGCTCAATTAGTATTTCTATCAATAACTCTAATGAAATCTCCAAAATAATATACGATTACATGGAAATTTTAGGCGCGTGAAGACACAATATCCTTAAAAGTTTTTCCCCGTCTTGTGCATAAATCTCTTAGGATTCAACATGATTTTTCGAGAAAGAATTCAGATAGCAAAACTACAAGAATATATTTTTATGTTAACCCATGGAGAGAGAAGAGAAGACAGGAAAAACTTGTCTTGATAAGTGAGTGAGAGTTTAAATTGGTAAGAAAAAAATATTCATATTGTCCACTTAGCAACGTGGGACTTCTAGTTTTGTAACTTTTGAAATACTCTAAAATATCCAACAATCTCACACATACTTCAATAGTTTAAGAAAATATTTCAAGACAATTTTTTGGGTTAACAAGTTGGGTGTCAAACTTCACAATTAGAGGATATAACCTCTTTAGTAAATGTGTACTTTACACGCAAATGATAAAGACACAATTTTCTTCCATTAAGAAATATTGATTAAGGTGTCTCAAAGTCAACCAATCTCATTTATTGAAGTCTATAACAAAAAATTGGTCTCCACAATATGTATATACAGACGTGGTTAGATACTACACGACATCACCATCAACAGAAATAAATATAAATTCATTTAATGATTTATCACATAAGTATGTTTGAATGATGACTTCCAACGACAACAACCTCCAAAATGAGTAATTTAATTCCAGATATAGTTAACTTCATATATGTATACTCATGTAACATTATTGTATCATTTTTAATACAATGGTTAATCTATAATATACCACACAATGCACATTTCCTTGTGATCTTACACCACAAGTCACACTTGATTCTTTATGAATTTCACATTAATAAGGAAACTTTTGCAGAGGCCTCACGGTGGATATCAATTTTGTTGTATGAACTCAAGAGGTTGATCACCAATGGTGGTGATATTGATTCTAGACTAGATACGGCGGTGTCTTAATATGGTCTTCTACTTCTTATATGCTACAATCTCCAAATGGACGGGTGTACTTGTAAAGACACTCTGATCCTAAAGTAAGGTAGTTCACAAGTAAATATCTAGCTAGTATAACGAGTGATGAGTAATGTCTGATACTTGGAGGACAAGACCCTATTTATGAAATGAATAAACACCATTTTGTAGCTATTATTGTTGAGGAGCCCATTGAGGTCATTGTGGAATTACTATTACTAGAGATGCAACTTTACAATAAGACATGCGATGAACACTATTTGGTTTAATGGTGATTTGTGATATGCAAAGTACCAATAACAAGTCAGTGTTTCTAGAATTTATGTCTTTGTATTGTTAGGTCACTAGGGATGCCATTGGTGGTTAAAACTAAGGTTATCATGTGAGGATTTTACTGAATTGGACGTTAGTATTGAATATGTTTACTCCACTTTGCATTAGACCTCTTTTGTACCTTCACCATAATATATTTGGGTTGGGCCTTTTAGGCCCATACCATTACAAAGCTATCTAAAACCCTTATAATTTGATTGCGGGATTATGAATGTATTCCAATTATCATAAATGCAAATGGTGAGAATAATAAATTGGGACCAATTATTTAAAAAAATGTGACACTTATTTTGCAAAAAAGAGAGTATTATCTATTATCCCAAATATATGTATATGTAACCTTTTCCTAAGGTTCATATTCATATGCGGAAATTAGATTCACTGCTATCGATGAATTCATCTTGTCACACAATTAAAAAATCATAGATCGTTCAATTTTGATTGAATGTTCCTTAAAAATACAATTTAATTTTAATTTTAAATGTTAAAATACCGAACTTAAATCAAAATTGTCTGATCTTAATCGAACACTAACATCTAACTATGTAAACGCATATGTCCTTCATTGCAAGGAATCCCAATCCTCATAGGTGTTGCTTCAAAGTTCAATTTAAAGGTTCACTATACATGTCAAATTAAAATGTTTTGTATATATCTTAATGTAATTTTTTTTTCGAATGTCGAACCTTCAATTAACTAGCTCTAAATAATTTTCTCCAATATTAAAAGATTTGTTTTTTTTATAGATTATAGTTGTGGTGTTGGAAAATATGTCAAAGGCTTGGAACGATTTAATATTCTCGAATGTTGTTTTGACCACTATTAGTATCATGACCAATGTCATGTGTCAAGCGAAGTACCTTTATCAAATATTCAACTAATTCATATTCGTCTTGTAGGTGTGTCGACTTATGCATAATGTTGGTTTATTTGAAATCATCTAGACAATGGTTGGGTGATTCTTAATAGAGATGGTGCACGCTGGTAGTGTGTAATAGGCGTGTAACATAATCATATTGGTGCTTTCATCTTTGACTACTCTTATAGATTATGGGTGTACACAATCTCAATGACATAATTTTGGGTGATTTATAAAGGTTTAGAGTTGACTTTTTCCAGATGGTTCAAAAATATTGATATTAGATGAGGCACTCAATTAGAGGTATCCTTATTTTTGAAAATTTGTTATAATAGACATTTACGTCATGGTCTTTTTACTTGTAGTTGTTTGCGAAGTTGAATAACTTTAAGTTATCTCATGTTTATCGTGAAAACAATCAAATAGCGAATATTTTTGCTAACTTGAGTCTTTCTTTTTCACATATTGATCATGTTTTTAAAATTATTCATGATTTTTTTTCTCACATATCTTATTAGTTATAAGAGTTTGACGATATTTTCTATGAGTTTTAAATTTTTATTTACTTTTGTTCTTTTGGGGTTTGACCCCTTCTTTGTTAAAAAAAAAATTGATGCATTTACTTTTTCTTTCTATATAAACAAAATATTTTCTTATTGATAATATATTAAATTTTTTTTCTTATATCAACAATATATTTAAATATCAATAAATTGTCCACTACCTATAAGAGCCAATAGAAATCTAATTCATAATTAAGATATTTTAGGAAAAAAACATTATTAAGATGCTTAATCAGGCATCTTGAATTCAAAGAATTAAATCAAAACAATCATGTTAAATTTAGTAATTGTCATCTTGTAATCAACGAATTCAATCAAAATAACTATTTTCGATTTATTTATATTAATATTTTAACCAATAGATATTATTTTTCTATTTTAACATATACCCATGGGTATTAATTAAATATTTTTCATTTAATACATAACTAAATAAATAATGTTAATAAGAAATGAAATCAAAAGAGATTGTAACGTTATTGTATTCAATAAATTAAATCAAAACAATTATGTTAAATTTACTAATTGTCATCTTGTAGTCAATGAATTCAATCAAAATAACTATTTTCCATTTATTTATATTAATATTCTAATCAATAGATATTGATTTTCTATTTTGACATATACCCATGAGTATTAATTAAAATTTTGTATTCTCAGGTTTTCATTTACTACATAACTATATAACTGATGTTAATTAGGAATGAAATCAAAAGATATTGCAACATTATTGTAAGAGAGTAGGCTTGATAGCTAGAAAAGAAAATGGTCCGTTTGTGGTCCCTTGTGGTGGTGGTTTTTGTTTTATGTGTTACGTGTACTGATGCAGTCAAAGTTGTAGACGTTGATACCATTTGTAAGAATATCACAAATCATTCATTCTGTACAAATCTTCTCCACTCAAAGCCTGGTACAACTGGAGATCTCGTTAGTCTTGCAAATTACACCATGGGCGTGCTTCGTGTTAATTTGACCAACACAGTCAATCTAATCAATGGGTTAATTGTACAAAGTGGAAGTAATTTCAATTTAACATTCCATTACAAAATGTGTTTGAATCATTTTGATGTCAAAGATGGTGGCCTTTATGACCTTAATCGTGCTGAAGAATTTTTCAAATTGGGAAATTACCCAGCTGTTTATCAAAAAATATTCGATATCGGTTTTAATATTCAGATATGTCTTACAGGAGAGTCACCGGGTGAACCTACTTATATTGATAACTCTTTACTTCCAAAATATGCTGATGTGGTCCATCAAGTTTGTTATATTATTCAGAATATAATACGTTATTTGTCGGCCTAATTAATTATTAGCAAATGCCTTAAAAGCTTTATAATTTGTATCTCATGAATAACATATTTTAATAAATTATCCCAAATTATAATTTTCTTTTTTATCCCATGTTAAGTTAACGAAGATGGTCCTCTATTTAAGTATAGAGTAGAAAAAAAATGTTTGAAAGGTAATTGTTAAGATAAAATTGATTATCACAATCTGAATATTATTGGATTTTGTTTTCTAAAATCTGCACGGATCATATTAGGTATCTAATTCAATTTTTAAAACAGAACGAAATTGCATAATATCGATTTAAATACTTATTTATTTTTTATTAGTATCAGATATTGCATTAATATATTATTTGGTAGTATTAATTTTATTTAATAATATTTATTTATTTAATTGAATCTATTTTTTTTTACTATTACATATATATTTCGAACATACTATTTCGTAATGTTAATTATTAATATATTATATATTATATTTTATTTCGAACTTGGTACTAAAAGGTAACTTTATGATAATAATATTCAATTAATATTTTATAATTGTAATTTGGGTATTTGAATATCGATTCAATTTAAACTGCTTTAATTTGAATAATTGATTTTTAAATGTTCATATTCATAGGCGGAAATTAGATTCATTGTAGTAGCTGAATTCACTACAACGACCGATTCACGCAATCACACAATTAAAAAAAATCAATGATAATTCAATTTTGATCGAACGATCCTTAAAAATGGAGTTTAATTTTAATTTTGTGGGTTAAAATGTCGAGCTTAAATCTAAATTGTCTAACTTTAATCGAGCGTTGATGTCTATTTATTTAAACGTAGAAGTCCTTCATTGCAAAAATCACAATCCTCAAAGGTGTCACTTCAAAGTTCAACTTAAAGGTTCACCGTATATGTCAAATTAAGATGTTTTGTATATATATTAATATAAGTGTTTTTTTTCGAATGTCAAACTTTCAATTACCTAGCTCTAATTAATTTTCTCCAGTATTACAAATTTTTTTTAATAGATTAATGTCGGGGTGTTCGACAATATGTGGAAGGTTCAGAATAATAGAATATTCTCTAATGTTGTTCCAATGATCAAGAGACGTCTATAGCAATTATTCAACTAATTTATGCTCGTCTTGTAGGTGTGTTGGCTCATGCTCAGTGTTGTTTTGTTTGAAATTGTCTAGAGGATGGTTGGGTAGCTCTCAATGGAGATGGTACACACTAGCAACTTATAATAGCCGTGTATCGTGATCACAGTGGTGCTTTCATCTTTGGCTACTCTTATGTATTACGGGTGTGTACGATCTCAATAGCATAATTTTGGACGATATATAAGAGTTTGGTGTTGGATTTTTGTAGAGGGCTCAAAAATATTGATATCAAATGAGGCACTCAAGTAAAGATATTCTTATTTTTGAAAAATTATTCTAATAGACATTTACTTTATGGTCTTGCCACTTGTATAAAGAAGATGTTTGCGAAGTTGGATAATTTTAAGTTATCTCATGTTCATCGTGAAGATAATCAAACAACGAATATTTTTACTAAATTCGGTCTATCTTTTTCCTCCCTTTTCTTATTAGCTATAAGAGTTTGACTATATTTTCTATGAACTTTTAATTTTTATTTATTTTTGTTCTTTTATATATATATATATATATTTGCGAAGCATTTACTTTTTCTGTCTATATAAACAAAATATTTAAATATCAATAAACAATCCACTATCTATAAGAGGCAATAGAAATCTAATTCATATTTAAGTTACTTTAAAAAAACAAAAATTATTATGATGTTTAATCAGCCATCTTGAATTCAATAAATTCAATCATAATAATTATGTTAAATTTACTTCTTGTCATTTTTTATTCAATGAATTCAATCAAAATAACTATTTTTCGATTTATTTATATTCATATTTTAACCAGTGGATATTATTTTTCTATTTTGACATATGCCCAGGGTATTACTTAAAATTTTGTCTACC
>JBBPBT010000460.1:2897664-2915807 GCA_037974875.1 Cicer bijugum | reverse complement strand
AGATAACATTGTTTAAATTTTAAAACATAAAAGATCAAATTGTCACTTAAAATTAAAATAAATGACCAAATTGAGAAAAAAAAATTAAAACATTAACTGAAATTAAATTAAAGGATCATAAGTGGTATTTAGCTTATGTTAATTAATATCAATTTTTAATTATCAATGCATTTACATTTTCATTTCTCATTGTTAATGCCTTTTTAGTTCGTACCAATATTTTAAGACATATCGATTATTAATCCAATCAAAGTACTAAGTTAGCAAATAATTAGTTGAATCAGTGGAACACTACTTCAACTTTATGAAAGTTGACTCCATTAATATTTAAATTTTTTTTAAAAATTCATAACAAATAAAAAACATACTTAAAAATATTAAATAAAAAATAATTATCCTCATAATAAATTGAATCATGCCTACTCTCATTTCGATGTTGGTAAAATTTAACATTCATTAAGTAGTAAATTAACATTCATTAAGTAGTAAATTATCATGATCAATTTTCAGGGAATTGATACCACCAATAGAAAAATAGATGGTTCAAATATACATACATAAGGCTGACTGAAAGATTGTGGTGGAGCAGTTAACGATTGCGTTGAAAAATATTGATGTATAGATGGTTGAATCAAATCAGGTCTATGAGTAGTATATCCAACGGTGGTTCTTGAATTGATACATTAAGGTGACCGAAATTTTAAATTTTTAATAGATAAATAACAAGTATAATATTGTATTACATTTCAGAATTGATTGTAAGTTTGTAAATTTACAAAAGTATATTAAAGAGGAGAGAGATAGTATATCAAATTTTGGTTAATATTTTTAATAATTAAAAATTAGTTAGAATTTAGGTTGGAAAAGTTATTTTATTTTATAGTTATAGAAGTTGTTTTTGTAATTTTTTTATAAATTATTCCCTGGTTTTTTTTATAATAGACATCTGAATTATAATTTAGTATACAAAATTTTATGTATTTGATTCACTCTTAAAGATTTTGTAGATCATGTTCTAATCTTAAAAACTGAGTCTGATAAAAAAAATTACAATTTTAATAATTAAGAAATTGTTAAAATACATTTTAGTCTATATACACATACCAATGTACGTTATGCAATGAAGATCAACACATATTGTAAGACCTTTAATTTTAAATTCTAATTTATGTATTTTGGGGAATTTTGTGCTGAATTTCTGAGGTTTTTTATCCAATTTTATGGCATTTTGTGAGTTAAATGCCAAAAATATATTTTTAAAGATCCGATTAAAATTATTCGTCGATGAATAATTTTATTTAATTACGGTGAATCTTTTGTCGAAGAAAAAATTTATGAGATGCAGCATTTTTCAGAAAAATTCATCTGCCCATTGAATTACCGCGAGAGTAGATTTTTTTTGAAAAAGTGGTTTATGATGTAATGCGATGTGACAGGCGTAATGATGATTTTCATAAAAATATCCAGATATTTATTTAGATATTTATTATTATAAATATTATTATTATTATAATATATTATATATATATATATATATATATATATATATATATATATATATGTAAGTGAAAGGAAGGCAAAGCAATGAAACGGGGGAAAACAGAAAGCCTGCGAGAATGAGAACGTTTTTCTTCTTCCTCAGTTCACGAAACCAAAACCCCATACATACAAACCTTAATTTTTCTTTTAGATCTAAGCTTCGTTTTGCAAAGAGACAGAAGAGAAAGTTGTTCATTGCCACGCTGCGGTGATAGTGAGCTAGTTTTCGACGCGACGTCACGAACTTAAATTTTACCAGAATTAATTACGGTATTGTAATCGCGTGTTAGAGATAACGTTAGATAAGGGCTCCTTCCAAACTTTTAGTTTGCATTTAGGATATTATTTGTGATTTTGTGGAAAAGAAATTTGATGTATTTGAGGTGTGATTTTGTGAAAAATTAATTTAATGTGATTATGTGTAATTTAGTGGAATTTAAATTGGAGGTGTGATTTGTGGTGATTCAAGTTTGGTGTGATTTATATGTTCATAATCATTATTATGAATTTTTGAGATGTGATTTATTTGTGGATTTTGTAGAAAATGAATTGATGAAATTTGATGGTTTATGTGTAAAAATGTGGAGTTTTGAAATTGGGTGAGTTGTGTTTGAATTGTTGAAATTTAATTGAGTTGTTATATATGTGTTGTGGAATTGAATTGATTGTTGTCGGTGTGAATTGGCGATAATTAAATTTGACGAGTTTGAGTTACATAATGAGTTATTTTCAAATAAATGAGTTTGAACTGCAATTGAAATTTTACAAAAAAATTAGCATTGTTAAAGTTGTGAAAAAGTTCAAATTTTAACTAAGTTAAAGAGTTTGAGCAAAAAGATAGATTGAAATTTAAAATGGTTAGAGTTCAAAATATTACTCTTTCAATTACTCATTGATTGAGTTTAAAAAGAAAAAAAGTTTAGAGTATTTTATTAACTCAAAAATTTCGGTGATTTAATAGTCGAGTGTGTGTATGGGAAATTTTGACGATATTTGTTTTATTTTGTTTTAAGTAAATAATATAGATTATTTAATTTTAAAAGTTTGGTGTGTGAGAAAGATTTAATTTTAGGAATTATGTTGTGTGTAGATTAGTTTAATTGTGAACCTATTGTTATAAATATTCATGTTTATGTAGTTAGCTCCTTGAGTCTCGAAAAGGAATCAAGACCGTTGGCACCGAGTTAACGGTGGGGAGAATTCTGATATATTAATATTGTTGTGGTGATTTATGGTTGAAATTTTTGGAGATTGAATATGGGGGATTAATGTTTGAAAATTATAGTGACTCATGTTTGGTGAAATTGATGTGTTCATAATTAATATTTTAAATTTTTGAATGGATTGGTGGAAAGAGAATTTAATTCAATTTATGTGTGGATTGGTGGAAAATGAATTTAATTCAATTTGTGTGGATTGAATTTGGAAATGTGATTTATGTGTGTTTGTGGAAATTGAAATTGGTGTGAATAAATATGTTTGAGTATGCTCTGTATTGTATTTGAAAAATTATTAGTGTTAAATGAGTATTAAAAATGGGGAATCTTTTAATAGCTGCATTTACTTAATGATTATGGTGAAAAGAGTTAGAGTATGCTCATGCATTTCATAGTACATGGTGATCGCGATGGGGCCATGGTGATAGTGGTGACCATGATGGGCCATGAGATGATGTCATGTGAATTGTTGGTTCATCTTATCATTGCGGGGATTGTATCGTCGTGCTAATCTGTGAGAGATTGCACTCTAGAATGTGCTGATCTGTGAGCGATTGCACTCTAGAAAATCGTGCTGGTATGTGAGAGACTGCACGGTTGTAAAGTGTGTTGGTCTGTGAGCGACTGCACTCTTGTATGTTGTGCTGGTCTGTGAGAGACTGCGCGCTAGTAAATCGTGTTGATCTGTGAGAGATTTCACCTTGGTAATTAGTACTGGTCTGTGAGAGGTTGTACAATTATGATTTATGCCCCTTCGAGGAGGGTTTTGGTTTGGAATTCTGGAATCATGCATTTTGGCATATACGCATTGCATTAGAGTGTTTGACATGCGAGTTATGTTTGTTATACTATGATGATTGTATATACATATTCGATTGTTGTTGAGATTTGTCGTAATTGCTTTGAGGTGTGAAGTTGGGTTGATTAAGTTTTGATGTAATTATGTGTTCATAATTGATTTAATGAATATTCGAAGTGTTGATTGATTCATAGCTATTTTAGAACTGAAAATCTGTATTTTTTTCTGTTGTATTTGGCTATGATAGTGCAGTTTGTTAAAACTTCATTTTTCAACATTGTTTATGCATTTTTGGACATATGAAAACCCTTTCGAGGAGTATGCTAAGGCGAAAGGTTTTGAGCATTTGAAAATATAAGAATTTTGCTATGTGATATTTGTTAATTTCAGTTGGTGACCTTTACAATTATTGTGGAAATCTGGGCTTTGCCCTCATATGAGAAACAGGATCATCCTACCGGTTAGTACCCTGGAGATGGG
Source organism: Cicer bijugum (assembly GCA_037974875.1). Classification (NCBI taxonomy): domain Eukaryota; kingdom Viridiplantae; phylum Streptophyta; class Magnoliopsida; order Fabales; family Fabaceae; genus Cicer; species Cicer bijugum. Next base: position 2,911,772 of record JBBPBT010000460.1, on the reverse strand, counting down.
AAAGTAGTTAGTCATACCTGACCGAAGCTGTGTCAAGAGGATCTTGCGGGGCGCGTGGAGATCATCCGGGTTGTGTAGTTTTTGTAGCATGATCAGATTAGGTGGTTGTATAAGGACTAGATATCTTTCTTTTGTGATCATATTTATTTCATTTTGGAAGATTGTATCCATATTTAAACTTTTTGATTTCTTTTCTTTTGATGGGTCCATGTTCCACATTTTGATGTGACGTGGGGAAAGTAGATATTCTTGGGGCAGTGCTTTTATGCAGGTGTCTGCCGAGAATACTCCAAGGGTATGAGCTATGTCTAATAGGTCTCATAGCCCCGTTGTATTTTTCTATTTAAATACTTTGGATTTTGTTTCAAAAACTATTTCCGCTATTTGTAAATATTGTTGACTTTTTTCTTTGTGTTACGACTTGAATATTTCATCCAAAGGTATTTTCTTTGTTTTTTTTTAAAAAAAAAATACACTCGCGCTGTTAAATATTGGGGTGTTTCATTGTGGTATCAAAGCTTTTGGTTTGGATTTCCTTGGGACTGTGGAGTTTTGGTTATAGATTGTAGGTCAACTTGTAGGTTGAGAGTCATTATCTGATCATGTGTCGGGGTAATTGGTCTGAGTTGTCAAATCAGGGGTAGTTATTATGTATTAATGTAGTCGAAAATTATTTTTGGAATTATTATAAGGGGTGTTGAGATTTCTTCTTGATGTTGGTTTTGAGGAAACAATGCATCCAAGAAGGGATTTCGCAGCAAGAGTCAACGTCAACGGGGATGATCAAGTGACTGAAGCTATGAACAACATGGTTGCTTCTGTTGCTGCACAAACTGTTGCAAGGACTCTGCATGATCTAGAGAAGAGGGAAATAGAGATCTGTGTTGTTGCGTTAAGGGGACTGGAAGATTTTTGTCGTTACCATCCTCCAAAGTTCAAGGGTGATGAGAACTCAGAAAAAGCTGATCAGTAGATTCAAGAAGTGGAAAAGATCTTCGAGATGACGGATTGTCAGGCGAAGTTGAAGCGAATCATGATGGCATGAAATTTATGAAGTGGTTCCAAGGACAAAGAAGCTATGTGTTGGTGTTAACTCGAAGATGATGCGTATGGATGGATTAACATTATACTAATAAGGGATTTCAAGTAAAGATCTAAGTGGAGGACTTTTGTTAAGAAAAGTATTAGTTGTTTTCCTAGTAGATTTCAGGATGAAACTGGATGAAGTTTGATAACTGTCAAAGAGATGTGAACATCATGGAATTGTTGAGAGGACGAGGCTTCCTTTTGGAATATCATTTGGTGCTTTGGTGTCCAGGAAGAGGCTTGTATTGAAGTTAAGGGGCACTGCACGTTAGGGGGTATATACCACCTTGGTTAGATAAAGTACACTTTGAGGAATAGTCAATACCTTGAGGGGTAAGATCGAGCATTCGAGTTAAACTAGATTCGCAACTTAGATTGTTAAGAATGAATCTCTTGACGATTATAAGAGGGGAAATATATATTTATTTGATAAGTGACAAATGTCTGTGTGGTTTAGGAGATGGTAAGTATGGATAGTGATTTTAGTTGAAACTATAAACGCATAAGTGTGAATTTTTGGTGATGTCTGGATAAACATAATGAGTTAAGCCTTGATATATTGAACCATATGTCACTGTAAGTGGAATTGGAAGTATAGAGTACGGGAATACTTAGAGATTGTAGCAAAGTAAGCTTATTAAAAGATGGTAAACATTTGGAGAATGTGTATATTTTGATAGGATAAAGGGATTGATTAAGATTTGATTTGGAACCCTAAGGTAGTTGATCTTTAAGTCAATGGTTTAAAATCCACAAGGTTGGATGGAGGATCAAGTAATGCCTAAAACTGGTATAATTGAGGTAGTTGAGGTAGGCAAGTGATAAATAATTCATGTTATGAATGAAAGTGTTTGAAGATCTACTAAAAATGTTTTGATTAGAAGAGTTTTAATTAGTGAGATTACTAAGACGATTAGAGTCAATGTTGAAAACGACATGGTATGGTATCTTAAGATGAAATGAATGAAATTAGACGGTGTGATGAGTATTTGGAGATTTCGAGGATCAAATTTTAGAATATTATTCAATGATAGAAAGTGAAAAAGAAGAAATATAACAACCGATTTATGGTTTAGTTGTTGGTCTTGGGAAGTCAAGTGTTAAGATTTCAAATGAGTGTTTCAGTGACTAGATGAACAATGAAAGGTATGTGAGTCTTTGAGATATTTTACTGCAAATTTATGAGGATGAAGTTATAGATAATTATTTCTTGCGAGATGCTTATGGAGAACATTTGAAAAATAATTCTTTAGAACGTTTGATTGTTAGGATTCTTTCAGTTTGTATCTCGGTGAAGGTTGAGAAGGAATAAGAATCCAACGAGTGAACCAAATTTTGGAAAATGTGCCAAGAAAACTTGTTGGAGCAGCACATAGAGATGTAGCTTATGACAATTAAAGATTCATGAAAGGAATTATCCCACCTATAATTCAAACATTATTATTATAAAGGGAAGAATTGAGTATGAAATGGAAAAAGTTTGGTGGGAACTAGTAAGGCTGGATTTATTGAAATAACTATAATGAAGATGTATCATGGTTCGACGCAAGAATTTAAGGTTTGTATAAATGGAAAAGTGATGGAGTGAATACAATGTGTTTGACATGTCGTAACGAAAATATAGTCATCAAGCTGCAAATAAAGGATGCAGCGAAATTGAGAAGTATCAAAATGAATGCTGACAGTAGATGTAGTAAAATTATTTTCAAGTTTTTGTAGAATTGTGGAGTATATAAGAAATTTTCTAGTGAAGCGTGAATTTGAGGTGTTAGGAATGAAACGAATGTAGACCTTGATCTGTGAATTAAATTCAAGTTGGATTTTGTTGGAAACGTGACTCTTGAAATGAAGTACTAAACTGAAAGGAAGTTTGTGTATCATGAGTAGTATAGTTTTGGTATATCGGAAAAATTTGAGGAAGCTTGGATCACCAAGCAGATGTGAGAATGGAATTATTAGAGTTATAATTAGAACAACATACGGATAAGAACACTATGATTTGATGTAGTTGTGCGACTTAAGAGTAATCGAGGATTTGTGGACCATGGAGATATTTAGGAGTTCTCGGCGGTAAGGATTGGATGATTCGTACCAAGTGGATGTATATGAGGCTATGTGACATAGCTATGGGCGATACGATCAAAGTTATAGGAAAATAAGGAATAACTCAGTGGAGCTTGAGAAGATTGTTTGACCGCTTGTGCATTAGAATAACCTTAAGTGCAAGTCGCAAAGAGCGCTATTACAGTTCGATTAAGATAGTCTAAGCCACCATCATGGTTGTTGGCTACTTATTGACAAATTGAGGAACTGGTCATCCTTAATCTCTTGTTGATAGTAAACATAATCATGTTGAATGGAACGGGTGAGTCTTACCGGCTATGGTAATGTATAGAGTTATTAAGCACCTTATGAAAAGGGGTAAGTAACACTTTCTTCTAGTGGGTCGGGCGAAACAAGTTGTGACTTGTAAGTTGAATTTGAGTACAAACCTAGTGTGGATTGTTACTCATACTTTAAGTTTCGAGGACGAAACTTCTTTTTGGAGGGTAGTAATGTAAGACCCTTAATTTTAAATTCTAATTTATGTATTTTGGGGAATTTTGTGCTAAATTTCTGAGGCTTTTTAGCGAATTTTATGGCATTTTGTGAGTTAAATGCCAAAAATATATTTTTAGAGATCCGATTAAAATTATTCGTCGATGAATAATATTATTTAATTACGGTGAATCTTTTGTCGAAGAAAAAATTTCAGAGATGCAACATTTTTCAGAAAAATTCATCTGCCCATTGAATTATGGCGAGAGTTGATTTTTTTTTTTCTGAAAAAGTGGTTTGTGACGTTATGCAATGTGACAGGCGTAATGATGATATCTAGATATTTATTATTATTATTATTATTATTATTTTAATATATTATATATATATATATATATATATATATATATGTGTGTGTGTGTGTAAGTGAAAGGAAGGCAAAGCAAGGAAACGGAGGAAAACAAAAAGCCTGCGAGAATGAGAACTTCTTTTTTCTTCCTCAGTTCACGAAACCAAAATCCCATACATACAAACCTTAATTTTTATTTTAAATTTAAGCTTCATTTCGCAAAGAGACAGAAGGGTAAGTTGTTCATTGCCACGCTGCTGTGCTAGTGAGCTAGTTTTCGACGCGACGTCACGTACTTAAATTTTACCAAAATTAATTACGGTACCGTAATCGCGTGTTAGAGCTAACGTTAAGGTAAGGGCTCCTTCCAAACTTTTAGTTTGCATTTAGGACATTATTTGTGATTTTGTGGAAAAGAAATTTGATGTATTTGAGGTGTGATTTTGTGAAAAATTAATTTAATGTGATTATGTGTAATTTAGTGGAATTTAAATTGGAGGTGTGATTTGTGGTGATTCAAGTTTGGTGTGATTTATATGTTCATAATTATTATTATGAATTTTTGAGATGTGATTTATTTGTGGATTTTGTAGAAAATGAATTGATGAAATTTGATGGTTTATGTGTAAAAATGTGGTGTTTTGAAATTGGGTGAGTTGTGTTTGAATTGTTGAAATTTAATTGAGTTGTTATATATGTGTTGTGGAATTGAATTGATTGTTGTCGTTGTAAATTGGCGATAATTAAATTTGATGAGTTTGAGTTACGTAATGAGTTATTTTCAAATAAATGAGTTTGAACTGTAATTGAAATTTTACAAAAAAATTAGCGTTGTTAAAGTTGTGAAAAAGTTCAAATTTTAACTAAGTTAAAGAGTTTGAGCAAAAAGATAGATTGAAATTTTAACTAAGTTAAAGAGTTTGAGCAAAAAGATAGATTGAAATTTACATAACAAAAGTGGTACAATCTTCTAGTTTAAAAATAAAAGTAACCCAAAAGAAAGACATTTGTTCCCTCTGTGTCAACCTAGTCTGATCATTTTACAAAACTACTAAACACCCTGAGTGATCTCCACGCGCCCCGTGAGATCCTCCTAACGTAGCTCCAATCAAGCATTCCCATCTACATTCCCATCCGTAGGGTACGAACTGGTAGGATCATCTTGGCTCTCATCTGAGGGCAAGGCCCAGATTTCCACAATAGTTGTAAAGGGTCACCAACATTTAAGTTTTTTAAATGCATAAAATATCCTCTCAACTAAGCATCCACCTTAAAAGGATTTTCCATATGTGAAAGGTTCATATAATGCTTGCCAAATGTAAATGTAATCAAATAAAGTTCTCAATTCATCAAGTAATACATAACTGACCAAAACATTGATAAATCACTTGAGCAATCAATTATCTAACTCAAAATAAGATTTTCCACAGAGCCAATCGATTGGGCAAATCGATTTCCTGAAAGTTTTTAGTGAAAATTGGACTCTGAACTTACATCAATCGATTGGGTAAATCGATTTCGTGAAAGACTGATCCCCTGTATTGGCCAATCAATTGGGCAAATCGATTTCGTGAAGGGCAGAGCCCCTGTATTGAAGCCAATCGATTTGGCAATTCGATTTCGTCAAATGGCTGAGTTCCTGGATAGCCAAATCGATTTGGTCAATCGATTTCATCAATACATTTTCAAAATTCAAGAAAACAGGAGACATATCAATCGATTCATTCAATTGATTTCTTAAAGGGTTTTGAAGGACAAATTACAAAATCGATTTGACAAATCGATTTGATCAATTTAGAGAAGTCCCTGTAACTGATCCAATCGATTTGGGCAATCGATTTCCCTGCGTAATCTTCCAAAAATACATAAACTAACTCAATCACATTCATACATAATCCCAAATCTTAACACATAGCACTTATAACACAATTTCTACAACATCATGAGTTTCGAAATAGTATTGCAATCAAACATGCTATCACCAAATTCTAAAACATAACACTTAACACTTATAACACAATACCCACACGGACAAGATGAACCAACAAACCACATGGAATCATCTTGACGCGACAATCCCCACACAGACAAAATGAACCATCAATTCACAATTTACCAGGGTGTAGTCTCTCACGGACAAACACCTGTGCAGTCTCTCACGGACAAACACAATTCACCAGGGCGTAGTCTCTCACGGACAAACACCTGTGCAGTCTCTTACGGACAAACACAATTTACCAGGGCGTAGTCTCTCACGGACAAACACCTGTGCAGTCTCTCACGGACAAACACAATTCACCAAGAAACGTAAGTCGTAAACGTACCACCTATCACGGGTCAGTACTGTTTACCGAGGTGCCACCTATCACGGGTCAGCACAACTTACCAAACGTAAATCGTAAACGTACCACCTATCACGGGTCAGTACTGTTTACCGAGGTGCCACCTATCACGGGTCAACATGATTTACCAAAATAAAATGCATGAGCACACACTAACTCCATCCACAACGATCGTTAAGTAAATGCAGATATTAAAAGATTCCCTATTTTTAATACTCATTTACTTAACCGATATTCACACCAAAACATTAAGCAAACAGACATATTAAGAGATTCCCCATTCTTAATATTCTTTTGATTTAAATGATTTTCCACAACAAAACATTCAGTAAACAAGACATTAAGAGATTCCCCATTCTTAATACTCATTTAACTGAAACGATTTTTCAAAAACAAACATTAAGTAAACAAGACATTAAGAGATTTCCCATTCTTAATTCTCATTAAACTTAAACGATTTTCAAAACAACATTACGTAACCAATACATTAAGAGATTCCCCATTCTTAATGCCCAGTTAACTTAAACGATTTTTCCAAAACAAACATTAAGTAAACGAGACATTAAGAGATTCCCCATTCTTAATACTCATTTAACTTAACGATTTTCAAAACAAACATTAAGTAAACGAGACATTAAGAGGTTCCCCATTCTTAGTACTCATTTAACTTCAACGATTTTCACAAACCACACACATTAAGTAAACAAGACATTAAGAGATTCCCCATTCTTAATACTCGTTTAACTATAATGGTTTTCAAATTCCACACAGAACAAACTCAAACATACTTTCACATTCAATCCATAATTCGTACCAAATCATTTTCCACACAAACCACACAAACACATCTCAAGTTTCATCAGTATCAATTAAGAACACGTCAAAAACAACGAACACAAATCAACACAATCCACCACTCAAACACAAAAGTTTCATTCACTCAAAATCATAGATAAATGAGTTTAAATTTATTTTCCACGAAGCATTCATCAATATAACCAAAACCTAACTCTAAGATATTACACAATTCACGCCAAAATACAACAATTCATTTCTCCACAAAATCATTTTCACGACTACATTAAGTAAACGCAGATATTAAGAGATTCCCCATTCTTAATACTCATTTAACTTAATGATTTTCACAACAAAACATTAAGCAAACAGAAATATTAAGAGATTCACCATTCTTAATACTCTTTTAACTTAAACGATTTTCCAAAACAAACATTAAGTAACCAAGACATTAAGAGATTCCCCATTCTTAACGCCCAGTTAACTTAGACGATTTTCAAAACAACCATAAGTAACCAAGACATTAAGAGATTCCCCATTCTTAACGCCTAGTTAACTTAAACGATTTTCAAAACAACATTAAGTGACCCAGACATTAAGAGATTCCCCATTCATAATGCCCAGTTAACTAAAACGATTTTTTCTCAAACACACATTAAGTAAACAAGACATTAAGAGATTCCCCATTCCTAATACTCGTTTAACTTAATGGTTTTCAAATTCCACACCAAACCAACTCAAACATGCTTTCTCATTCGATCCATAATTCACACCAAAACACATCAATCAACAACTATTAAGTATGAACACGCCAAGTACGATGCACACAAATCAACACAATAAATTTAATTTATTCAAAATCATACATACGTGAGATAAATTCATTTTCCATGAAACATTCATCAATATAACCAAAACCTAACTCTAAGATTTTACCCATAAAGCCTTAGATACATTTTTCCCAAAACAATACTCCAATCCTAACAAAATTCGTTTCCACACAACCACAGATAAGGCCCTAAATGCAAACTAAAAGTTTGGAAGGAGCCCTTACCTTAATGTTAGCTTTAACGTCGATTTACGACACCACGATCAATTCCGGTAAAAAATTTGCTCGCGACGTCGCTTCCATAGTTAGCTCACTAGCACCGTAGTGTAGTGGTGAGCAACTTTCCCTTCTATCCCTTCGCGAAACGAAGCTTAGATCTAGAAGGAATGGGAAGGTTTGTGTTTGACGGTTTTGAAATCCCTAAACCGTTTTTCTTCGTTTTCGGATCAAAGAGGAAGAGTGAAGTTGAGTAATCCTTGTCCTATCACCCACTAAGCCTTGGGTTTATATTCTTGAGCAAAAGGAAGCAAAGCAAAGCGAAAATGGAAGAAGAGGGGAGATGGTTGTTTAACGCGTGCAGAGGAAGAAGATGGAAAAATTTTGCTTTCTCTTCTTTCTCTTTCTTTCCTTTGCTTTTCCTTTCTTTCTTTTTCCTTCTTTTTTTTTTTCTATTTTCTTTTTTCTCTTTTCCTTCCAAACATATACTTATATATTACTAATAATAATAATATATAATATATATATATATATAATAATTAAACCTAAACCAATAAATATCTAACAACTCTCACATCCATCACTTCACTCACATCTCCAACTATTTTGATAAAAATATCTACTCTCGTCGCAACTCAATTGTCAAATACAATATTCAGCAACCCGAGATATTTTGAACTAAACCGCCCAGAATTAAATTTTTCGAAACCCAAATAAATTATTCTTCGACAAATAATTTTAGTCCAATTTCCAAAAGTATATTTTTGACCTAAATACCAAAAACTGGGTTTAAAGCCTAAGCAATTTAACACAAAATACCCTAAAATTGTATAACTTAGGACTTAAAACTACGGGTCTTACATTACTACCCCCCCCCCCTAAAATTAGTTTCGTCCTCGAAACTACGCGTCGATAAATAACTCTGGTGTTGTTACCTCATCTTGCTCTCCAGTCCCCAGGTCGCGTCCCCAGTAATTGGGTTCCAAATCACTTTTGACCAACGAAACATCCTTGGTCCTCAATCGCTTAATCTTTTTATCATCAATTCTCACAGGTGGTACTTTGAACGGCAAGTTATCCTTTAGCTGGATTGTGTCTAGTCGATCACATGAGATGGATCTGCAAGCTATTTCCTCAATTGCGACACATGAAACACATCATGGATATTGGACAACATCGGAGGCAATGCAATCCGATAAGTAACAGACCCAATTTGTGCCGAAATTTGATATGGTCCAATGAATTTCGGAGTCAACTTCTTCGATTTCAATGCTCTACCAACTCCAGTAGTAGGTGTGACTCTCAAAAATACATGGTCACCCTGTTCGAATTCTAAAAGTCCGCTACGCTTGTCCGCATAACACTTCTGACGATCCTGTGAAGTCTTCATTTTCTCCTTGTTTTTGGCAATCCAGTTATTAAATCCATGGAAATGTTGTCCCACTTCCACTCAGATATATCTAAAGGTTGTAACACCCCAGCAGGTCGCTGATGTTCCACCTTGTACGGAACATCCATCTAGTACCAAACCTAAATACTAAGTATGACACTGACACATTGAGTACAATATATCATTACCTAACGATAGGACTTCCAATCCATACCAAGAATGATCTTGGGTTATTGTAGAGGTAAATAAATCAAATTAATCGAGAAATCTCTATTATGGACAATTACTTGGCAATGTAAACATGCAATATTTTCAGTCAAAGTCTTAACAGGCGTAAAAACAACCAAATCAAAAGGGTAGTGACGACGCAGATAACTTCCAATGATTCACACAATCCATAGTAATGAAGGAATGTGTTGTCCCCGAATCAGAAAGTGTAGTTAGGGGGTTACCTGTAATCGCACAGTCATATTGATCAAATAAAACAGCCAAAATTTGACTATCCTCCCAAACTTTAAATTTTGCAAAACAAACTATTGATGGAAATGTTATTCATAATCATCTTTACTTATATGTTGGTCATCTTTTATTGCGCCAAAACAAATTCCCATCATCTTCTCATGTGTTATAGAGACTAGAAAAATTTATGCATTCCAAATAAATAATAGTTAGTTAAAACTTAACATCAAATTTGTAAGACTAGAAACACAGTTTGAGACTAGAAAAACAGTTTCAAAAAACACATATTTTACTTCATTCTAATATCAAATTTTTGGAGTGCATAAAATACAAAACTTGGCCCTCATTGCAATACTTAATTACAACGGCCCACTTCATTGCCACAATAAATCCTATAAAATTAACTTTATATATTTACATAAGTTATCGGTGAATGGTGATTGAATGAGTTTGGGTAATTTAGAGTTTTTTTTTGTATATATATATATATAAAATAACTAAATAATAATCAATAATTAAATAAATAAATAAATAATATTGACATATAGCAGAATGTCCGATGGGTTAAAATTGCACATGTGTCATGTCACCTTCATTAGTTAAATGTAGTTGACTTCATAGTAGGAATAAAAAACACATACAACTTATTCTTGAGGGATTAAAAAGTGCGAACTTATTTTTATAGAGAATAGAATTCAAACATTGAAATTTTAAATAGATCAAAAACTTATTTAACTCTTATATTTTTTATAAGTCAAATGTTTTAAATACTGCAATCTAAATTTCTACTTCCAAAATTCTACTATTGATTGAATATATTTTTCTTTGAATTCTGTCACCTAAAAGTGTATTCATTTCATGTGTATATTTTGACTTAGTTTCTTCAGATGGGTGAAGTTTATCATTGGTTCTTATTGTTAGTCAAGCAACATAAGAAATGAGGAATTTGAATTGTATTTACTGTTTTGAAAAATATTTGGAATGGTTTAAAGAACTTAAGTGATACAATAAATAACTCAACAATTTATCTTGGTTCACTACTAACTTAGTAGTTATGTCCAGTCCCTTCCTTCGAATGGTTTAATCAACTAAAATTAGAACTTATACTTGAACACTTAGTTAGTCACAATGATTATGTTCAATCTTCTTCTAACACCCTAAATTTTATATTAAACTATTTTACTAATTAAATATGATTTTAAATAATTAATTTAATATTAAAATTATTTTAGAATATATGATAATAAATTTTCTGACTAATTTTTGTTATATAGGTGATTTCTATGATATGCTAGTTTTAAAAATCTTAGATTACATGAGCGATATAAATAATAAATATTATATTTTATTATTTGATATATTTTAAAAAAAATAATAGTATTTTAGTATAATATATATATTTTAAAGAAAAATATTTTATACAATTTTACGTGTATATACGTGTACTAAATTAATGTAATACTTTTAGGTGCGCTTGACTGATGTTAAATATACACGTAGTCATATATCAATTATTTATAACTATTTTCTATTTTAGTTATTTTTTTATAAATAATTATCTTGAGATAGTAATGATATTGTGTTTGATTTACTTTATTTTTATACACTTGTTATGACATTGTGATTTTATATATATTTATTAAGTTTAGTAATTAATATAAAGTGTGATGTTATATTTATTTATTTTATAATTTCCATTATTCTCTAATGATGGTAATATTTTAATTTGAGCATTTGAAAAAAAAAACTAAATATTATTATAGGGATTACTTTAAATTTGAGATTTTTATTATTAATGTATTTTAAAAGATTAATTATTTTTATTTATAAATTATTAGTTTTGAAATAGTAATAATACTTTATTAATGAAATTGTGTTTTAAATAAATAAATAAAATAAAATAAAATAAAACTAGTGAAACCTAAAAGGAGATTAATGGGTTTAATTCATATATGAATCCTAATTGTTAATAAATGAAAACAAACAAAAAAGGGAAGGGAGTTGGAAGGAAAACACAACAATAACCCTATCGTTTGACACCGGTGATCGATAACTGTTCTAGAAAACTTTCTCCACTTTTGTCCAAATTTGAGTATGTTATTTCATTCATTAAACTCATCAATTAAACATAATTTTTCAGATTTTTAATGACCCCAACTTCTCTCTAAAATACCCGACTTCTTTGTTTATAGAATTCGTTATTTTGCACCGTTCTCCTTCATCGTAAGGCCAAAACGACCGTATGAAAAGTGGCTATATTATCCACTTATTGGATTTCTGATTTATGGTAATTTTCCTTGACCGAATTTCGAGTTTAGTTTTTAGAGTATCTTCTTATAATTTATTTTTAACGTTTACCCATAAACTGTCGAGTTAGATCGATTGAAGGACAAAGAGTCAATGAAAAATTGTTGGTTGCTCATGGAATTGTAAGGGGTGAGAGAGCGTTTGAATTCATGAGTATAATATAAAGTTTTTATTTTCTTGAAAATATTTTTTTATTTATCCGCTGCAAATTTTGTAGGAATATGATATAAATTATTATGTATATTATTTTGGGATTTAGGGTGTCACATTAGTGGTATCAGAGCAGGTCTGTCTAATCAGGCTGAGTGGATTGAATTTCGATTCTGTGTTTCGAATGTCAGTCGTGTCAATTGTGTTTTTTTGTGTAATAATTATTTTCACTATGATGTTTTCCCATTATATAACTATGTTAAGGGTTATATGTTTTTGAATTATTATACATATTTTCGAGATTACTAATTAACTGTTTCTTATTTGCTTACTCAGATTGTGTTATGGATCCTAAATTCCTACCTAAATAGGTAAATAAACCATGAAATTACATATTAAGATTTGAGTTAATTTTAATTGTTGACAAAATTATGTTAGTTACTTGTTGCTTATTTCTTGTCTACCGAACTATGATTTTTGCACTCTTGTTTTATATGAATAGTTGGAAGTAATAATTTTGATTGATCAGCTAGTTGTTTCAAGTTATTAATCTCATTCACGTAATCTTAGTTATCAAATGTCATACCTCACTAGTTAGTTGTTTTAAAGTTTGACTTTCACCCTTAATCAATTTAAAATATTTAGTTTTGATATGTATTTGTTTAAAGTGTTTGATCTAATAACTAATTGATTGAAACATTGATTTATGTATGGATTATATGTTTAAAACTTAAAGTATTGACTTTTACTAGGTACAAATTATTTTTATTCTGTTGAAACTCAATTTAGAGGAAAAAAGATGTTTCGTTCTAAACTTTGAGTTAGATTGAAAATATGTCTCTTACGTTTAAAGTTTTAATTTTGACTAAAAATTTATTATTTTTATTTTATGTTGGCTTGTGTTAAAAAAAATCGATTTTAAATCGTGAATGTTAACTTTAAATCACTTGAAAGTGTTGATGGTTGTATCTAGATGAGTAGAGTTTTGATGTTGGTTTTGAAAATAATTTAGAATGTTCTTCATGATTTAGATAATATGAAATTTATATTATTAACAATAGTAATTCTTGAATATTAGAGGTTGGTAGAACTTAGAATTTAAAAAAAAAATGACATTTTGAAGGAGTTAAAGTTTACTTATTTTGTATGATAAAAATAACTTTTGTTTGAATTACTCTTGATTATTTTAAAGAAATTAAATTGAGTTGAGTTTTTGTTGATTTATAAAATAACAATAATTCTATGCTACTCATTTTATTTAATGTTTAAAACAGCTTAAAATTTACAGTATGTTTTACTATGTCTTGTTTTCAAGAAAATTGAAAAGAGTTGTTGTTATCTTAGTTTAGGGGACTAGTGTGAATATTGAATCGTGAAGGTGTTGGGATATTTATTTGAAATGATTGATTTTCTGATTATGATATTATGAACTCATTAGAGTTTGACTTGATGTTAGAGTTTTAGAGTTTAAGAACTCTGCAGTGATTTACAATAGTACTAATGATAAAATGTCTACTAATTAAAAAAAAGAAAGAAAAAAAATATTATTATTATTGTTATTATTATTTTATTGAAACACAATTTAAAAAAAAAGTTGTTTCTTTCTAAACCTTGACTTGAATAGAAAATATATCTCTTATGTTTAAA
>JBBPBT010000460.1:2859996-2884591 GCA_037974875.1 Cicer bijugum | reverse complement strand
AATTTCAATTTTTTTTTCTTTTGAATAACAATTTTGACAACAATTTTAACCAAAAATTATTTTAAATATTAAACTAGTTTATATTTATAAATCAGTTTTTAATAAATTCAAAACTACACTAAACTTAATTTGAAAGTGATTTTTAATGATTAAACTTAATCATCAAAGTGATTAAATACGATTTGATTTTTATATCATAAAGTTATTACATTCTAAACAAATTCCAAATTATCAACCCTCCTTATCTCTTGAGAAATGAATGGATGTTAAAAAAAAAAAATAATAATAATACACGTATGTTTTTCCTTCTTATTTTTCCTCACTTTTCTAACCGGAGTAAACACATGCTCTAGAATCCCCCAATTCCACTTAAAAAAAAATAAAAAGCTTTCATAATTGGCAATGCAGAGAAAAAATTAAATAAAATGACAGGGTAATTAATATTGTTGCATATGAGATATATGCAGTGTCACGAGAGCTCCTTTTAAAGCTCAACGCTCTATGATGGTGATAGAGTAGTGTCATGCTTGTCATTCTTACCCATGCTTTCTGCCCATACATTTTTTCACAACTACTACCGTTCCTAGGTTTAGAAAGAAAATAAACTAATTAAACACTATTACAAAAATTAATAATGATGATTTTTTTTATAAATTAAATCTTTATGAAATTCTTTTATTATATTTTAAAAATGAGAGTACATATAAAAAAGAGAAAACAATGTAAAAAAAAAAAAAAAATTAAATGAGACCATATACGATTTTGGTTAAGGATGAATTAATTGGTTGATATTAACATAATTTGAATTTTTATTGAGTTAATCTTTAATCAAATTTTATTTATATTCGACTAATTTTAGATTAATGCAATTTTTTCTCTAAAAGCTGAAGGGTTAAAAAAAAATACTAGAGAATTGGAGATATGTTTTGTCCTCAACTTTAATAACTAATTTTATTTGTAGTGAAAAAATAAAATGTAATGAGTTTCATATAGAGACAAACTATAAGTCCAAAAAACTACGTACTTCCTCCATGAAAAAAAATAACTATGCAAAATGAGAGGCTTTGAAGGCTCGGCTGGCTGATTGGTACTGTATACCATGAGAGCCACACCCAAAAATGCAAATTGACATTAATGCATCTTATACACTCTATGATCTAGAATTGGACACTAAAGAAAAGTAGACACTATTTTAGCGTAACTTGGACCCCACTTGTACAGGGAAGATAATAATGAATGACATTATTATCATATCATGTGACTATTCACTTTGTTTACCCTTGTTTTTCTTTATCCACTCTTCCTATTCCAACACCCTTTGTGGTAAATCTTTGTTTTTAGGGATTGTTTGTTCATATTGCCGCTAAGAATTGGAAATTGGAATTAAAAGATGATGTTTGTTGTAAGACCTAGGACTGGACAAAAAACTGAGTCCCATAATAACCCGATCCGTCCGCGGCCCAATTACTTTAACGGGTGGGTAAGTTCGGGTCAGCGGGTTCACGGGTCAACTAAAATGGGTTTGTATGGTTTATGATGGACGGATTCGGTTCAGACTTCTTGAACCATGGATAACCGAACCGACCCGTTTCAAATTAATAATAATACTGTCCAAAAAGCTTTTCCCAACCCAGTCCAGAAACAAGCCCAAATTCATAATAACCCACCTAACTAAAACTCTGAAACCCTAATTCATTTCATCACTCTCACTAAAATTGAAACCCTCATTTCATCACTCTCACACCACGAAGCCGCCGCCACCAGCACCATCAGTTCCGTTCAAAGCTGTGGCTGCCGCCACCATCGATCAAGTTCGTAGCCGTGGCCGCCGCCACCACCAGTTCTGTTCGTAGCCATGGCGACCTCCACCACCGGTTCTGTTTGAAGCCACTGTCACCACCGTTTCAGCAACACTAATACCCACGTTTTGTTTTCCTTTTTCTACTCTTCAACTGTAAATGAAGAGGGTACAAGTAACACGATCCTTCACAAAGGCAGAGAGGTACATGCAACATCATTTGAGTTCCTTCTTTTTTGTTTTTAACGATCTTAGTTTGGGTTTTTAACACGTGATTTTACATGTTCAAAGCACACAAAGTTTTTTGTTATATTTTTCATTTCCCTTACCATATGAGTTTGAATAAATAACTTCATTTTTTCATGTATGTTAAGGTACTAAATCTAGTGACCGTGCCATTTTGTTCTGTGTTGGAAGGTTGTCATCACTCATCACTGTGAGCAAGAACAAAAAGGTTAGTGTTGATTGTATAATGTTTGTAGGGTTTGTAAATTTGTTTTCATTTTTATGATTTGTGAGGTTTATGTTCTGGTTTGATTTGTGAAAGTTTTATATTTTGGGTCTTTTATGATTTCTTTCTGTTTTTAGTAAGTTGAGTTCAATTTGTGTAACTTAGGGTTTGTCTTAAAGGTTTTATTTTTCATTTATAAGTGTATATGTTTAAAATATTTTAGTTAATGTTATGTTTTTATGCATAATTTAGTGTGGTTGGGGTTAATGTGATTTGTTCTGATAATGTGATTTGGTTAGGTGAGTTTGATGCTTTTATTTATACTTTTATTCACAATAGCAAGAGTTTATTTACCTTTTGAATCCCGATAAGTACCTGCATTTTGGAGTCATTTTATATGGTTGTTCTGATGGACTAGCTCTTTTAATCACAACGGTAATCATTGTAAAATGAAAAAGTTCATGAAAATTATAATAAATTTGCATCATGCCTTGTTCTTTTTTTTGTTTTTAATCTAATCTCGATTGATAATGTTATAAATGAAAAAGAGAATCAGTAATTTTATCACTATTATTTCTCTCGCAACAGCATTTAAGCACCAATAAGAAATATTGACTTCAACTAGTTTTTTTTTTTACGAAACTTGAACTAGTTAGAAAGTCGTATTTTTAAAATCTTTCTGGTGTGAAGTTTGATTGGTTGTGTGTTGCCGTGTTCTGCTACAGTGACAATTTGATATTAAGCATTAAAAAGCATGACAGTTGCCATCTATATTAAAGATGATGGAAATGCCAGCCACCTTTCTTTGATTGCCAATATAATTGAATTTATCGCAATTTGTTTTACAGGATTGGAGTCAATATAAGCATATTGTTGAATTTAGTCTTTGTTCATTCCTTCTTTGTTAATGTTAGCTATGCAAGACAGCTCCACTTATTATCAACATCTTCTGTTGATCAATGAATCATTTTAGCCAAACATCAAAATTGACATTCCTATTTTTTATGCTGTATGAACTGACTACTGTAATATGTCAACGATCTTATTGTTGAATCCTGTGGTTTTAAATGTGCAAGCTTTTGGATACTATTCTGGTTTTTATTTTTGAAGGTTTGTGTCTAATTTTGGTTGGTTATTAATTCTAGCTTTAGAAGATGGAGCAAGGAAAAGCTAGCAATCAAGGAGGACATCAGGGAGTAGTGGAGCAAGGAGAGGGTAATAGTCAAGGAGGACAGCAAAGAGTAATGGAACAAGGAGTGGGTAACAGTCAAGGAGGACAACAAGGAGTATTGGAGCATCACCACTGTGAGTTTGTTATGTTTCATATGCAAATTGTTTTATGTTTAGTATGTATGTATGCTTGAAAATATTTGATGTTTAATGAATATGTTTCTTTTACGTTTAATTTGTATGCATGCTTCGTGTTTTATTACTTATTAGTATCTAGATTTGCAACTATTTGATGCTTAATTAGTATATATTATTTTATTTTTAATTTGTATGTATGCATGTTTCATGCTTAATATGTATGATTGCAACTAATTTATTCTTAATTTGTATGCATATATTATCCTTAATTTTTATGGGTACTTCTTGCAACTGTTTTTATTTAATATGTATCTTTTATGCCTAAATTTTATTTATTCTCAAGTTTAATTAATTTTTATGTAATATTAATTAGTACGTATTCTTCTATTACTATTTATTAAACATTGTAACTATCTAAAAAAATTTAAATAGTTTAACTATATATAAAAAACTAATTAAAAACTACACTTTAAATATTAAAAAAATTAATAATTAAACTCTTATAATATTTCAGTAGTGGATAATTCTCAACCAATACAAGCAGCTATTGCTGCATATGGGCTTCCTCCTCTTCCTATTGGTAGTAAAAAAAGAAAACCCAATGCTAATGGTCCTAGGAGAAGCTCTAAGGTTTGGCTAGACTTTAACATTCTACCCGATGAGCCTATCCCTACTGCTGCTTGTAAACATTGTCACAAAAGATACCTTTGCCATTCTAAAACACATGGAACCTCGAACCTGAAAGCTCACTCTGAGAAATACAAAAGTAATCCAGCCCACATTCTTAAGGACCCCACTCAAACAAACCTTTCTTTTGGTGATGGTGGTAGTTTAGTTCCATCAAGCCAAAGATTCAATGCCCAAGCATGTAGGAACACCATTGTCCTTTTTGTTATTCTTGATGAACATTCGTTTAGAGTGGTTGACGGTGAGGGTTTTAAGCAATTATGTAGACAGTTGCAGCCACAAATGGCCATCCCTTCAAGGATGACTATTGCTAGGGATTGTTTTCAACTATATCTTGCTGAAAAATTGAAATTGAAGGCATTGTCCAAATCTGATTGTAGTAGAGTAGCTCTTACTATGGACTGTTGGACATCCGTTCAAAATCTCGGTTATATGACCCTTACCGCTCATTTCATTGATAAAGAATGGAACTATCAGAAACGCATTATAAGCTTTAGTTTAGTGCCAAATCACAAAGGGGACACTATTGGTAGAAAAATTGAAGAGGTGTTGATGGAATGGGGTATAAGAAATGTGTCTACAATCACCGTTGACAATGCATCATCCAACGATGTGGTTGTATCTTATTTGAACAAGAGACTTAAGAACAAGAATGGACTAATGGGTGAAGGGGATTATTTTCATATGAGGTGTTACACCTATATCTTGAACCTAGTAGTCCAAGATGGCTTATTAGAACAAGATTTATCTATTCGTAGCATTCAAAATGCAGTTAGGTTTGTCCGTTCTTCTCCACAAAGGGCTTTGAAGTTTAAGGAATGTATTGATATTTGTAATATAACATGTAAAAAACATCTTAGTCTTGATGTTTCCATAAGGTGGAATTCAACATACATGATATTGGAAGCTGCTGAAAAGTATCAAGCAGCTTTTGATAAATTAGAGAGTGAGGATTCTGGGTATTTGACTTGGTTTGGGGTTGCTGGTCCTCCTACTTCTGATGATTGGGAAAGAGTTCGAGCATTTGTTGGATTTTTAAAGATTTTCTTTGAAGCGACAAAGGTTTTTTCATCATCGCAACAAGTGTCTCTACACACAGCTTTTCATAACTTGGCTTCTATTCAATGTGAGCTTGACAAAACATCAATGAACTTGAATACTATTGTGGCTGTAATGGGTTCGTATATGAAGGGAAAATATGATAAATATTGGGGTGACATTGAAAAAATCAATTGTTTTCTTTATTTTGGAGTGATATGTGATCCTCGTTATAAATTAAGGTATATTGAGTGGTCTTTTGATAACATGTATGGTGAGGACGTTGGTAAGGTGAAGGCTGGAAATATTAAGGACAGTTTAATGAAATTGTACACTTGGTACAAATCTATCCATGATCATAGTGTTGTATCTGTTGCTGTCCGATCTGTTGAACAATCTACTCCCCCTAAAAATCCATCATTTTTTGCACAGGTAGATGCCTTTAAACAACACTTAAAAGAAAAGGATTCTATTGATAAACAAAACGAACTTGAGAGGTACTTAAGTGACGCTTGTTCAGTAGATTGTGATAAGTTTGACATTTTGAATTGGTGGAAGCAAAACACTGCTCGTTACCCTATTTTGGCAGCAATGGTAAGAGAAATTTTGGTCCCACCAGTGTCAATTGTAGCTTCTGAGAGTGCATTCAGCACAGGTGGAAGGGTTTTGGACACTTATAGGAGCTCTTTGAGCCCAAAAATGGCAGAAGCTTTGATCTACACTCAGAACTGGTTGAAGCCCTCTTTCTCATACTTTAAAGACCTTATTTTGACAAAAGATTTTGAGATTTCAGAGAATGTTGTGACAGGTTGTGTAATATGTATATGTACTTCTTTAATTAGACTATTTCTTGTTATTGTAAATTAACTTTTAATTTAAATTGTTTATTCACTATAGAACTTCAACAAGGCTCAATAACTAGTAGTGGAAGGCAAAAGTCTATTATTGACGGAGCTGCTGCTCCTGGGCCTGCTTAAGTTTTTTAAGTAAGAAAAATTATGCTTATGTTTTATTTATAAAGTATGTAAGTGATATTTAATAATGAACCTAACAGTTTTATTTAATTACATCTAGGTTTCAGATATCAGATTTTTTGAGTTTTTTGAAGTCGTATGACTTATACTTGCACAACACATGCCTGTATTTTGAGGATGATGTTTTGGCTGAAAACCACAATTGCGTGACATTGTTTTGAACATGATGTGATGACGTTTGTTGGGTTGGTTGATTGCTGCCAGCAATTTCTGTATGTGTGGTTCATGCTTGATAATTGGTGGGTTTCTATATTGGACTTATGAGTTATATTTACTGAAATTTTTGAATTATTTGTTACTAATTTTGTGTTTGATTGTCGCCAGCTTTTAAATGAACTTCACTATTGGGAACCACACAAATTTACTCATGTTTCTACATGTCAAAGGGTAAGTTATTGACTTGATATTTTTTTTAACTTAGTAATTAGCATTATTGTTCTGCCATACTTAATTGTTTAGATTATAATGTGAACTGATTATGTTATATTTAAATTGATAGAATGAGAACTTAATTGGTTATGAACTGGTTATGTTGTATTGGTAGATAAAATGATAATTTAATTGATTATCAACTTGCTAGGTTGTATTTAGTATTTTAACTGAAATGTCTGAATTATTGGGTACTAATTTTGTGTTTGATTGTCACCAGCTTTTAAATGAACATCACTATTGGAAATCACACAAATTTACTCATGTTTCCACATGTGAAAGAGTAAGTTACCACCTTAATTGAGTTTGTAATTGAAAATTTAGTTGAGTTTGATATTATTTATAACTTATTGAAATTTATATTATTGTTCAGCCCTACTTAGTAATTTAGGTTATAATATAAACTGATTATGCTGTATTTAAATTTATAAAATGAGAAATTAATTGGTTATGTGGTTGTGTAGTATTTAAAGATAGAATGAGAACTTAATTGGTTATCAACTAGTTAGATTGTATTTAGTATTTAAATTGATACTTAATTGGTTATCATCTAGTTATATTGTATTTAGTACTCAAGCTTTTATTTTTCGAATATGCTAGTGGCAAGAGATTTGGCCGTGGTACATTTTCAACCGTTAATTTCCAACTTTGAAGTGGTTATCTCGCATTAGAGGAGTTGAATTTCAAGGTTATAGTTTAAACTTTATATATTTATATTGATGTATTCTAATTTATTTAACATTAGGTTATATTCTTGATATTCTTATGAAATTAATTTCATTTTTGTTATACGTACAGCTACTACAGCATCAGCCATATGCAAATTGGTCATCAATCATCAAAATATTGCTTTACTATGTTTATTAATAGATTTGGGTTAAAATATATATTTATTTAAATGCTTCTGGATGACTGTAATTATAAAGTTTGACTCATTCTGGGTGATGTTGGCAAGCTTTTGATTTCGATGAAAACTTCAATAGCATGGCCCTGTTTTCTGGTTGACAGTAATTACTTTTTCATATGACTAATTATAAAGTTTGACTCATTCTGGGTGATGTTGGCAAGCTTTTGATTTGAATGAAAACTTGAATAGCATTGTCCTATTTAGGTTTTCCATATTATTTAGGTTTGTTACAAAAGATAAAGGTCCTAATATGTTACTAGTTGATACCCTTGATAATCTTCTGTTGATCCTTTGTTTATAAGTCAATTTTTATTTTGGATGATAGTTGATGCAAAATATTGTTTTAATGAATCGGGCTTTAGTTAAATTATCTTATGGTCCATACAAATAAAATGTAAACCACTGTTTTATGAAAAATCTTTCATAGAAAAATCTTTCAAATAAAATTTGGGCCATATTTTTCAAAGTCCATACAAATTGAAACCCGTAACCCGACCCGAAAAATTGAATAAACCCGTGACCCGCATATCCATAAACCCGACATAAAAACAGTCGAAAATGGGCCTTAGTATTCCAACCGCGGTTTGGGCTGGGTTGGATATTTGGACCCGAATCCGTCCGAACCCGCCCGTTTGTGCAGCCCTAGTAAGACCCATAATTTTAAATTATACTTTATGTATTTTAGTGGATTTTGGTATTGAACTCAGGGGCTTTTTAGCCAAGTTATTAATATTTTGAGAGTTTAAATGACCAAAAAGATATTTTGATGCCCGATTAAAATTACTCGTCGATAAATAAATTAAATTAAGTACGGTGAATCTTTTACGAAGAATTTAATGTGAAATGATAATTTGATGAATATCTAGATATTTGTTAAGTTATAATTAATATATATATATATATATATATATATATGTTTGTGTGGAGGGAAAAGAGGAGGAAATAGAAAGAAAATAAATAGAAAAGAAAGAAAAGGAAATAGAAAGAAAGGAAATTAGAAGGAAGGAAAAGGAAAAGAAAAGAAACATTACGTCTTCTTCTTCCTCTGCCTCGCGAACCCCTCCTTCTCCCCCTTTTCTTCTTTCATTGATTTTGCACCCTTTTTCTTTCTTTGGCTTCAAGAATAGAAACCCAAGGATTAGTGGGTAAGAAAGCAAGAATTTCTCAGCTTCATACTTCCTCTTTGGTGTGAAAACGAAGAAAAACGGTGTTAGGGATTTCAAAACCATCAAACACAAACCTCCATGTTTCATCTAGATCTAAGCTTCGTTTCCCAAAGAGATAGAAGGGAAAGTTGCTCACGACCATGCTAAGGTGCTAGGGAACTAACTTTAGAAGCGACGCCGCGAGCGGATATTTTACCGGATTTACTCGTGGTACCGTAATCGCACGTTAAAGCTAACGTGAAGGTAAGGGCTCCTTCCAAACTTCTAGTTTGCATTTAGGGACTTATCTGTGGTTGTGTGGAAAAGAATTTGTTAGGGTTGAAGTGTTGATTTGGGGAAAATGAATTTAATGCTTTTATGGGTGAAATTCTAATGTGAGGTTTTGGTGATATTGATGAATGTTTCGTGGAAAATGAATTTAACTCATTTATGTATCATTTTGAGTAAATGAAATTTGATGTGATTGAGTGGTATGTTGTGATGATATGTGTTCATCGTATTTGACGTGTTCATAATTAATGCTTATGAAATTTGATATGTGTATGGTTGGATATTGTGGAGAAATAAATTGATGTGTTTTGGTGTGAATTGTGAATATGTTTGAGTGTGTTCTGTGTGGAATTTGAAAACCATTAAGGTTAAACGAGTATTAAGAATGGGGAATCTCTTAATGTCTATGTTTACTTAATGTTGTCGTGAAAACTATTAGAGTTAAACGAGTATTAAGAATGGGGAATCTCTTAATATCCTTGTTTACTTAATGTTTATTGTGAAAATCGTTTAAGTTAAATGAGTATTAAGAATGGGGAATCTCTTAATGTCCTTGTTTACTTAATGTTTGTTGTGAAAATTGTTTAAGTTAAATGAGTATTAAGAATAGGGAATCTCTTAATTTCCTTGTATACTTAATGTTTGTTGTGAAAATTGTTTAAGTTAAATGAGTATTAAGAATGGGGAATCTCTTAATATCCTTGTTTACTTAATGTTTGTTGGGAAAATCGTTTAAGTTAAATGAGTATTAAAAATGGGGAATCTTTTAATATCTGCATTTGCTTAACGATTGTCGTGGATGGAGTCAGAGTATGCCCATGCATTTTCATTCTTTTTGTAAATCGTGCAGACTCGTGATAGGTGGCACCTTGATAAATAGTACTTTGGCCTGTGATAGGCGGTACATTTATGATTTATGTTTTTGTAAATTGTGCAGACCCGTGATAGGTGGCACCTTGGTAAATAGTACTTTGGCCCGTGATAGGCGGTACATTTACGATTTATGGTTTTTTGTAAATTGTGCAGACCCGTGATAGGTGGCACCTTGGTAAATAGTACTTTGGTCTGTGATAGGCGGTACATTTACGATTTACGTTCTTTTTAGTAAACTGTGCAGACCCGTGATATGTGGCACCTCGGTAAACGGTACGGGCCCGTGATAGGCAGTACATTTATGGTTTGCGCTTTTTAGTAAATCGTGCAGACCCGTGATAGGTGGCACCTTGGTAATTGGTACTTCGGCCTGCAATAGGCGGTACAATTATGATTTACGGCCCTTCGAGGAGGGTTTTGGTTTGGAATTCCGAGTCCATGCATTTTGGCATATACACATTGCATTAGGGTGCTCGGCACACGAGTCGTGTTTGATTCAAGTTTATGATTGAGTGTTTGAACTTGAGATGTCATTGTGATTGTGTTGATTTTACTAAGTGTTATGTTTTGAAATTGTGTGTAAGTGTAATTGATTGTAAAACTATTTCAAAACTCAAGTTGTCGTGGTGATTGTGTTGAAATTGTTAAGTGTTATGTTTTGGAGTTGTGTGTGAATGTGATTGAGTTAGTTTATGTAGTTTTAGAAAAACATTCAGGGAAATCGATTGCCAAATCGATTCTGTTAAAAGCTATTCCTCCAAATCGATTTGCCAATCGATTTGATGGGTTACCGGAGCTCAACCATTTTGACAAAATCGATTTTCCAATCGATTTGGCCATTACAGTAGCTAAGCTATTTGGACAAAATCGATTTGGCAATCGATTAGCTTTATTATAGGAGCTCAGCTATTTTGACAAAATCGATTTGCCAATCGATTTGGCCATTACAGTAGCTCAGCTATTTGGCCAAAATCGATTTGGCAATGGATTGGATTTATTATAGGTGCTCAACTATTCATTAAATTGATTGCCCAATCGATTGATTTAAGCCATAGAATAGGTTTCACTAAAAACCTTCATCCAAATCGATTTCCCAATCGATTGATTTAAGCCCAGAGTACAAGTTTCACTAAAAACTTTCATCCAAATCGATTGACCAATCGATTTTCTTAGTAGAAACTCTTACTCTGAGTTAGATAATCGATTGCTCAATTGATTCATCAATGGATTGGTCAGTTATTTATTACTTGATGAATTAAAAAACTTTATTTTGATTTTAGTTTTATTTGGCAAGTATTATATGAACTTTTAGCATATGGAAAACCCTTTTAAGGTGCATGCTAAGTTGTTATGTATTAACTGTTAATTTCGGTTGGTGACCCTTTACAACTATTGTGGAAATCTGGGCTTTGCCTTCAGATGAGAGCCAGGACAATCCTACCGGTTCATACCCTGTGGATGGGAATGTAGATGGGAACGCCTGACTGGAGCTATGTTAGGAGGATCTTATGGGGCGCATGGAGATCACTTAGGGTGTTTAGTTTGTTTTGTAGAATGATCAGATTAGGTTGACATAGAGGGAATATATGTGTGACATTTGCAAGCAAGCAAGGCACTACAAATATGTGGAATTTGGATTTAATGAAATAGTTTTCCCATGCTTATAAGATAGTCAATCAAGAATAGGAATATAGTAGTTGATTTTGATGGACTATTTAATAAAAATAAATTGAAAAAATGGAATTAAATTTTTTAATTTTTAATTTAAACCGTTTGATTAAGATTAGATGGTTGTTGATATCGAGAGTGTGAATGTATTTTTTAATTTAAACCATTTGATTAAGATTAGGTGATTGTTGATATCGAGAGTGTGAATGTAGATGTTGTTAACTGCACTTATTTCACTACGCCAAAAATAGCCATTTACAGAGCTTTTTTTAATCCGTTTACGCTTTTTCAAAAAAAAAAAAACGCTGTGGAATCGAGCGTTGTAAAAGATACAACAGCGCTTTTAAAAAAGCGCTATAAATCATGTAAATATAATGTGCGCTTGTTATGCACATTTTACAATGCTTTTTTAAAAAACCGCTGTAAAATGTAGACCCATAATTCATAAATGGGTGTGCCTTTTACAGCGCTTTTTAAAAAAAGTGTTGTAAAATGTAGACCCATAATTCATATAGGTAACCCTTTTACAGCGCTTTTTTCAAAAAACATTGTAAAATGCAGACCATAATTCATATATTTGATGTGCTTTTTACAACGCTTTTTAAAAAAAGCGCTGTAAAATGTGTGTCTGTGTGTGTTTTTTTTTTAAACGTTGTAAATTAAATTTTTGAAAAGCGCTTTTTATGACATTTTTTTAGAAAGCGCTGTCTTTTTTCTTTTTATCCAAAATTATTTTGATCCAGTTCACACAACACAACCAGAATCAGTTCACACAACACAGCACAACCAGATACATATATATAACCCTGTAACACTGTAATTTACAATAAGCAGTTCACACAATCAGATACATATATATAACCCTGTAACACTGTAATTTACAACCTAATTAACTACATTCTTATACATATGTATAACCTAATTTACAACCTAATTAACTACATATACATTGAACATAATTTACAACCTAATTAACTACATATTCATATGCATGTTCATATATTGTCCTATGATCATATACATATAATAACTAAAACAATATACAAAATATGCACTAGCTACCATATAATATTCAAATCCCTTGCCCAGCAGCATGCTATTTCCAAGAAAATCAAATAATTTTCATTTCAAGCACATACTCACACCATTCTTCCTTTAATTCCATTAGATCTTCCTCATAATATGATGGACTAGAACTGTCAAAGTACTGCAATATAAAAATTGAACATATTATATTAAGTTAGTGTCAAATATATAGATAATTTATATATGAAAATCATATAATGAAAATACCGTAGCGTTTCTGGGATAATAGTTTTATTCTTGTCAACAATCTCCTTCATGAATCTCAATACATAGTACCCACAGTCGATGTTGTTTGTTTGACGAGGGCACTATATTGTGATCCATGTAACGTTATTAGACTTTTGCTTCGACACTATAGCACCTCTTTGAGCTCGAAAAACTTTTAATGCACTATGGAATGAATAAATGTGATTATTATAGCATGAACAAACACATTATATATATATATATATGTGTGTGTGTGTGTGTGTGTTTAAGAAATAAATGAATATTACTTACGTGTCGAACATAGCCTTTATTTCGGAGTGATGGTTGTTATTGCCATGCACGGGATCCAAATAGTATATAACTTCAGAGACCGCATTGATTGCAAATAGCACCCAATGTGCCCTACAACAACAAAAAATTGGTTAAGCAATTTTGTTTATACACAACTAATAAATTAAATTCTCATCAATTATAAAAGATAAAATTACGTACCCTGAATTATATGGTGCGAAGAACAATTTATCATTTTCTATATTTCCTAAAAACATATCTACAATGTATTTATTTACATTGTCTGGATCGAGTTTCCACATCGACATCTTATGCGAAGACAAGAATGAGTATTTATTTGACAATTTCCTCGTGCACACGACCTTCTCATACAAAAACCTTCAATGAAAAATTTAAACTAGATTAATTACCAATACATTTAATTAATTACCAATAAATGCAATTAAAAGTATTTGTTACCATATGTACAAGCTCATGACATTAATGGGGGATACGACCTCTGATTTGCGGAAGATTTATGCAGAATGATGTCTATTCTAACAATATGTGCATCAGTTTAATAAATTCGAAATTTACTAAACACAAGAATGAATAAGGTCCCTAATAAACAATTCTAATGAATGTCAAACTATATGGATCATGGTATATATGGAGAAATGCACCGGAAAACAATTATTATCCAAGATGTTGATTTTCATGCAATTATGTTAAGACAATTAATCATACAACGTTACTTAACATAGAATCTTTATCAGGCATTCAATCAATATCATAAACGTAATAATCGCAGAAATTTAAATGAGATAAGGGAAAGAAAAGTGTACGCAGATTTTTATACTGGTTCAGCCGTCTCGTGACGACCTACATCCAGTCCCAAGATCCAACTAGATCTTAGCCTGTCCAATAGAACTTCTTAGAATCAGTTTACAGATTTTTACACAGCGCCTCGCACCAATCTTAAACTATTCTCCCTGTTCTATATTTCCCTCCCTGAATTCCCAAGTTTAAGTCCCATAAACTTGACCAAGAATCCAGTCAAGCGTCTTCTTGTTGACAACCCTCAACCTCGAAGAACACCACCAGTAATAACTAGATTTTCTCAAAGTAATTTGGTTACAGAAAATGGTTTACAGAAATTGAAACAGATCAATTTTACAAAGTTCTTGATCTTCCTTCTTCTCAAAGAAATCTTTCTCAATTCAGTCTTTTTCAATCCTCATTGATCACAAATGTTGATTGTTCATGGCTGAAAAAGATGTTCAAAGTAATGTCAGTTGAGAAAGAGTTAGTGGTAAATTGTATTTTTGTTTTTGTGTTATGAAACTGTTATCTCATCATATGTGTGTTATCCTTTTTTTTTATGAAAGTTATGTATGAAAGCAGTTTATATAGTTTCTGGAAAAACAACGTATGAATCGATTTGGCAAATCAATTCATTAAAGTTATAAAGCATACTAATCGATATAACCAATCGATTTCACAAATCTTGTTTTTCTTGAATCTTGAAACTGCATACACTAATCGATTTAATGAATCGATTATTTTAACTGAGTTCTTCAGACTTGGATGAATGTAATTAATTGAATCGATGTTCATAATCGACTTGGCGTGTTTTGTTCCAACAACGAGATCAAAACAATCGATGTACTTGCCCAACCGATTTAGTAATCATTGGTTTGGCTCTGGGACATTCACACTCGATTGTGTCAATCGATGTAGACAAACAAAAATAGAGAAGTGATTGGATTAATCGATTTTCCGAATCGATTAGCTTGCAAGGCATGCTACTGACTTGCGCATTTTAATTTCGGTAAATGTACCAATCGATTTGTCTAATCGATGTAAGCAATCAAATCAGTCCTGGTGATTTAAACAATCGATCTGCCTAATTGATTTGTGGCAAACTAGCTCTCTGACTTGCACAATTTATGTTCTAATAAGTGTACCAATCAATTTGCCTGATCGATTGATAGCATGTTTGATTTTTCATAGAATGTGCAAATCGATTTTGCCAATCGATTGATTAATCCCAAACTGGATAATATCATTCAACCCTGTTACAGAATCGATTTTACTAATCGATTTGCTTATGAATCTGCAAGCTTTTGATGATTTCTTGAGTTCCAAGCAATTGTCTCAAGTTTGTAGGATTGAGTTGTTGTTCCTGAAATTTTTCTCAGTTCACAATGTCAGATTTATTTCAAGACGTATGTTTGTCAATAATATCAAAAACGAACATATGTCTAACAGACAGTAGCACTTAGCTCCTTATGTTCGAGAAGTTCGTATATGTGCTCCTTTCTGAGAAATTCATCATACTCATCTCCGAATATATCTTTATTCATGGGTACGATGCGCGAATCTTCGCTGCTGCCCATTTTCCTTTTTACTTGGTTGTCAAGACACGCCCCGTATTTACCAACACATGGCTGACTCATTTTAGGAGCAGCAGCAGCAGCGACCAATTTTCCCCGATCAAGTTTTTTTCTTACTGCAAGTTTGACAACTTTATTACCCTTCACCCTTGGTAATTTGGCAGCTCTATTAACCTCTAATTTTTGAGGTTTGCTGCCTTTTTTTGGCTGTACGGGTGGTTTATTTAATTGGATCTACAAAAATGAGGTTAAATGTTAGTTTATTGAATCTGAAAAAAATTGACAAACCTTATGTAATAAATGTGACAAACCTTTTCTGGAGATGTAACTGATTCGTTTCTGGGAATCTTTTTATCGAGGGCAACAAGGTTTGTGGGACATGCCACATAACTACCAATAATGTCGCCCAATAACTGCAAATCTCCATCGTTGTCCGATATCGGCAAGGGTGCAGTTGGTTCGAAAGCAACAATAGGCGATACTTTGACATGGCCTGCAGGGATCAGAGTATTGTGCAATACTTCTCCCGAAGTATTGTACAATTTTCCTTTTCCCACCTTCCGATGAGTAGGCGAGGACAAGTATAGGACACATGGAGTGACACCCTAAATCAATAGTTAAAATATAAGTACGGTTAATATAAAAGTTTGTTTAATACATAAGTAATTACATAAGCAAGTAAGTAATTAATTACCTCAGGAATACTTTCGAGACCGACGTTGCAACTCGCGATTTCACTCTTTATTTGTATTTCATGTTGGAGCTGATCCGAGAGTTGCTTGTCTTTGTTCAAATTCACCAATTGTGCCACTTGCTCTGTAAGTATTCTGAGCTTCTCTAATACTTCCTCATTGAAAGGTTTTTGGCGCTTCTCTTGAGGAAAAAAACTTTTGGGAGTTACGCCAAATCCTTTCCCCCTAACCCGACCGGAATACTCAGGGACATTAAACACTTTACCAAGAATGTCCCTGCAAGTATCCTTGTTGCCCTCCTAATTTTTAGAACTTTGTTCGATAATCTCCTAAAGTACATGTAACATTAAAAAGATAAGTTCAATAGCATTTTTAAAATACAATATTAAAAAGTATTCAAGTGATAAATACAATATTAAAAAATATTAAAGTGATAATATACTTACACAAAGTTCTACTACTTTTTTGACATTTTCATTATCAACCACTCCGTCTTTATTAACACGCACTTCCTTCCATAATATATGACAACCCAAGGGTTGATCGGCTTGGGTGTCTTTTCGCTATTCGTTAAGATCATAAACAAAATAATACAAATTAGTTACACACCATAGTTTATAATACAAATTACTTCATTATATAAAAGTGATGTTTAATTACTTACAAGTTGTTGATCAAGGCGTGCATATCCCATACGTGATTTTTTGTATGGGTGTGTTAGATTGCTTGCTCATTCGCAATTTGCCTTACTAATATTCTATATAAAAAAAATAGCAATTGTGTAAAAAATTAAAATACGCTACGAATATGAATAATAAAACACAAATGCTAATAAATTAATCACTTACGACAAACGCGGGGTCAAAACGTTTGGAAACAAATGCACTCCATTCATCGTTTGATATATAATGTTGATATATTTTTGGAGCTTCAGCATTTGTGTTTCCTTATGTATCTTTTAGATAGAAATTTGAGAGATGAGATCTAAATCCCCGATGGATCTTTCCAGCAACTCTCAAAACATAACTCTTTCATCCCTCATCAAGAACAAAAGTCGTCTGCAATGAAAAAAATTATAAGTAAAGTATTTCAATGAAAAAAATTATAAATGACAAAAGAGTGGTTCAAAAAATTTACTTGAATATCATTCCATATTATATCTTTGGCATCCTTCAACGCCTTATCTCTCCAATCGTCAATCATAATTGGGATATTTTGACGAACAACAGCCCCAATATAATACGCGAAAACGCTTCATTTTTCAGCGCTTTTGTGGAAAGCGTTGTAAAAGCCTTATAACATTATGCGCAAACGTTAAATGACCGTACAATAGCGCTTGTTTTACAGCGCTTGTCAAAAAAGCGTTGTAAAAGGCTCCATTATTTTTAAAATATATTTACAACAGCGTTTGTGTTTAGCAAGCGTTGTAAATGGGGCGCTGTTAAATGTCATTTTTGGCGTAGTGATTTGAATCGAAATATGTGCAATAAGATGTCGATGGGGTACTATCTCCCATGTTTTATCTTTTTATTTAACGCTTGGATACAAAGCTTTAGAATGTTCCATAATTTTAAATTTTAAATTATGATTTAGCCTCAATATCCTATTAGACGATATGATAGAAAGACGAATTAGGATGTGTTTTAACTCCCATGCTCCACTCTTGACTCCTTAATGCGTTCCTTTAAGTTACTTAATGAAGATGAAATTTAGATTTTCATCTCCGCTTCTGATGGAGGTGGGAATTTCCAATACTACCACTATTCGTATATTATAAACTAATCTAATTATATTTATGATAATTATTATAAAAAATGATTATTGCTAAAAAATAGTAAAAAAATTATATTTTTTTATTGAGAATAAATTAAAATTTTTAATATGTAAAATATTAAATAAAATGAATAATCAAGTATATGTCTATAATACATTTAAAAATAAAATAATTTTATTAGTCTGGCGAATTTGAATTGGGTGTGGATTAAATATCGACACCCTCATTTCTATATCATACTTGGAATTTAGGAAGAAAATCCAAAGCGTCACTTGTTTAAAAGAGAGTTTTCCCTCAAAGTCATGGCTGATTCAAGTGTGTTAGACATTATTGTATAAAGTTTTGAATCATGAGACGTTCCGAAGATATCATCATATTGGATCAATAAATATCATATATTCACCAAAGATTTTAAGACAATCAATTTATGGATCTTCTCAATTATATAATACTTAATATCTATTTTTTCATCCAATGTAAAACTTCTTTACTCACAGTTGATATACCAACGTAAAGTTATATATCCAGTTGCTAACAGTTTGATAAACATAAAGATCTAAGAAACACAATAAAATATAGTGATTAATTAATATATCATATATTCCAAAATAAGTGTTATCTTATAGTTTTTTCATGAAGATTAAGTTTCTATAATTCAAGTTTGTCATTGTTTTAGTTTATGTCTTTTATCTGTCTAACATGGATGATGTGATATGGTGACACGATATTCCACCTAGAATTTTATTGGTGACATGTGACACTAAGTCGCCATGTCAACATTGAATAAGTGATTGTCACTTGACATCATGTTAAAATAACAATTTTTGTGTGTGTCTATAATCACTCTTTTTTTATTGTAAATGTTATTTTTATTTATGTATCTTTATTGTTAATACTATCCACAAAATATTATCTCGTTTTAAACCACACGGGTATATATTTTCACGAATATAGCTTGTCAACAATAAAAATCTATAATACAAAATAAAAAATCTAGAGTTATTAGAGTCTTGGTAGCATACTATAACACTTATTTTCAACAAATAAATTTTAGTCTTGATGGGACAATATCTATTTTTTATTTGTCTCTTTCAATCATTATGTTTAGTCTCTCAATATTTATTATTATTTAGCATTAACACTTCCAATCAAAGGCTTGTCTAGTGTATGATATGCTCTGATGTTCAATATCGACACCATATCAATACACAGTTACATCTAATAATTTATTTTGTGAAATTGTTATCGATATTGACGAGTCAATGCTGCCTGCTTTTGGAGTTTGAGTTGATGCTTCATAGTTCTATATACGATATTGGCTAGTTAGACATATAATAGGTTACATTTTGATAGTTAATGGTGTTGGTTTTGAATGCTTGAGTTGTATCTTCTTCGATGTTTGGATCTCAATCTTGACCATGAAAAGTTCTACATAAGTGCTGAAGTTTGTCCTCTTATTTTGACCTAGGTAGTTAATTTCACACAGCGGCGTGTCGCGGGCAACCTCGAAAATTGGAATAGTGGGTTGCGGACACTGAGATTATCTCTATTTTTTAGGACAAATTACATGAATAATACTATAGAAACATGCAAAATTAAACAATGTCTTAAACTCATTAACATTCATAAATAGTAAAAAAAATCTCAAGTCTTAATCAAAACATACATTTAGATATCAAATATCATCATCTTCTTCAATATAGTAGAGTAATAAAATATTAAAACTAAAATGCATGTTATAGGAATCATATATCATCATCATCTTCAACATAGTCTTCTTCCTCTTCTTCCTCCTTCTTTTCCCCATCAACTTCATTATATTCTTTGTTCTCCTCCTCCTCCCCATCATCTTAAACATAAATAGGTTCAACTTTTTCAACATCTTCTTCGACCACCACTTCTTGTGATATTGCTCTAGATATGCTTGCAACTGCCTTTTCTTTTGTTGCTTGCCTAGTTTAGACCACTGACTCATTAATCCCACTTGCATTGGCAGCATCAGTCCAAGTTAGATTATCACCAACATAAACTAATTCTTCAACAGGTTCACCATGTTCCCCCCATATCTCCCACTTCAAATTCATTGATATAATAATCATCATCATTCAAGACGATTGGATCAATCACATCAAGATAATCATATCGCTCTTTCAGAGCTGAGTTTATACTTAAAGGAAACTAAGTCTTCTATTCTCTTATACTGAAATCTACTTCACTTATTGGAATGAATCTATGTATTATAATTTAAAATGTTAGTTTACTAAATTAATATGAACCCACATAGTAGAATATTCTATAACTTAATATCAAGTATTAACTTACATGCTCAAAAAGTACTCCAATTGCGCTCACATCCTAAAGAACTGCATGTCAAACTCAACACTTTAATGACCAATACTTGCAAAAGTGGAGTTTGTGCTCCATAAGTCTTCCATCACTGAGTTGCAATGAAAAAAATCATTTTCATTCTATAAAAGTTGTTGTGTGCTAAAAGTATTAAGAAGAAAATAAATGAACTTCCAATTATTAGGAGCTTATGTTGCTCTTTGTCTTATTGCTCCACCAAATTCAATGAGACGATTAATAATCTTATATTATACCAACTATGTTGTAGTCATGCCACTCATTTGATGACTTTCACTATATGTTTCGATGCATGAGTGAAGACCTCTCACCAATATGATATTATTCTCAATTTTTGGTTTTCTATATAAATACTTAGGATTTAGGTAGTAGCCTACAACATGCAATGGATGATGAAGCTGATATTACCACCTTTTATCGATGATTGCAAATACATCTATGTACTTACTTGCTTGTTCATTGAAAGTTTTTCGAATATCCTCTTTGGCCTTGATCAGTGTTGCATATATGTATCACATTGCAGGTTTTCTCATTATCAACAAGTCTTAACACTTGTATAAGGGGTCCCATAACCTTAAGAGGGTAGATAATATCATTTCAAAATAATTTCATAAGTGTTAGGAATATGTTCATTTTTGATATTATTGACAAACATACTTCATGAAATAAATCTGACAGTGTGAACTGAGAAAAATTTCAGGAACAAAAACTCAACCCTACAAACTTGAGAAAATTGCTTGGAACTCAAGAAATCAACAAAAGCTTGAAGATTCATAAGCAAATCGATTAGTAAAATCGATTTTGTAACAGGGTTGTATGAATGTGAATTTAGTGAGCAAACAGTCGATTAGGCAAATCGATTGGCAATTTTATTGAAAATAATTGCGCAATTCAGTGGCATGCTGATTTGTGGCCTAATCGAATTGGCAAATCGATTGTAGTTATCACTTGTCTAAACTGATTGTCTAAAATCGACTAGACACATCGATTGGCCGTTTTATTGAAAATAATTGTGCAAGTCAGTGGCATGCTGTTTTGTGGCCTAATCGATGTAGCACGTCGATTGTTTCAATTATAATGATTTTGGATTGTTGAAGTCGATTGACACAATCGATTGTGCATGTCACAGAGCCAAACCATTGATTAATAAATCGGTTAGGCCAACCGATTTACTAAAATAAGTTTCAAAATAATCTTGGTCTGGAACATACGCAATCGATTAGCTCAATCTACTAATATACTTCTTTTGAAATAAGTTGGACATCAATCGACTTGGTAAATCGATTGAATGAACCAACTGATGCAATGTTTTTTAGACTTAAGTCCCTAGTCGATTAGGAATATCGATTACGTTGATTTAAGCCAACTCTCTGTAACTTGTCAAATCGGTTAGGCAAATCGATTTATGAAAATCACTGTGTCCCTGGAACCAGTGACATCGATTGACTAAAGTGATTGGTACAAAAAGTTTTAGAACCAGAGATGACTTAAGGACTATGTAAATATTTGAATCGATTGAGTACATCGATTGTTTTGATCTCGTTGTTGGAGCAAAACACCCCAAGTCGATTATGCACATCGATTCAGATATGAACATTCATCCAAGTCTAAAGAACTCATTTAAAATAATCGATTAGTTAAATCGATTAGTTTATGCAGTTTCAAGATTCAAGAAAAACAAGATTCGCGAAATCGATTTGGTAAATCGATTCGTGTGCTTTATAATTTTAATGAATTGATTGGCCAAATCGATTCATGTGTTGTTTTTCCTGAAACTATATAAACTCTTTTTATTCTCTTCTTCTCACAACATTCATATGATTCATAACAGAACATAAGATCAATACAGACTTGTATACATCATATACCACTAACATCTTTCTCATACTGATATTACTTTGAATATCTTGTTCAGCCATGAACAATATACATTTGTGATCAATAAGGATTGAAAAAGACTGAATTGAGAAATATTGCTTAGAGAAAAAGGAAGATCAAGAACTTTGTAAAATTGATCTGTTTTAATTTCTGTAAATCATTTTCTGTAACCAAACTACTTTGAGAAAATCTAGTTATTACTGGTGGTGTTCTTCGAGGTTGAGGGCTGTCAACAAGAAGACGCTTGACTGGATTCTTGGTAGAGTTTATGGGATTTAAACTCGGGAATCCAGGGAGGGACAAATAGAACAGGGAGAATAGTTTAAGATTGAGGCGAGGCGCAGTGTAAAATTTGTAAACTGATTCTGAAAAATTCTATTGGAAAGGCTAAGATCAAGTTGGATCTTGGGACTGGATGTAGGCTGTCACGAGACGGCTGAACCAGTATAAATATCTGCGTACACTTTTCTTTCTCTCATCTCGTTTAAATTTCTGCAATTATTATGTTTTTGATATTAATTGAATGCTTGATAAAGATTTTGTGTTAAGTGACTTTGCATGATTAACTGTCTTAACATGATTGCATGAAAATCAACATCTTGAATAATAATTGTTTCTGATGCATTTCTCCACAAAAACAATAATTGACATTGTTTGATATTCATTAGGATTGATTATTAGGGACCTTGTATAATCTTGTGTTTAGTAAATTTTGAATTTATTAAACTGCTGCACATATTGTTAGAATAGGCATTATTCTGCATTTTTACCATATAACTGAGGTCATCTCATACATCAATAAGTACAATACGAGTTGCCTTATTTCCCTTAGAATTGTTAGCAGCCTTGGACTTCAACCATTCTTCTAATGTGAACATCTTTTTAAGGTTGGTTATATATTTATGCAATCTTTGCAAAGTAAAAAGTGCAGTTGCAAACCTTGTGACTCCATGTCTAACCAACTCAACATTGTTAGTGTTCTTCCTCATTGTGTTCAACACCAATGTGTGGTTATAAATGAAGCCTACAAGACTAATCCCTCTTTGAATAATCGTTTTAACCTTAGTAATCTTTCCAATATCTTTTAACATCAGGTATAGACAATGTGCAACACACATAGTCAAAAACAGGTGTGATCTCTTGGCAGTTAGTAATTAATCAGCCAATACATAATTACTTCCATTTTCAGTA
This sequence comes from Cicer bijugum, assembly GCA_037974875.1. Lineage (NCBI taxonomy): Eukaryota > Viridiplantae > Streptophyta > Magnoliopsida > Fabales > Fabaceae > Cicer > Cicer bijugum. Next base: position 2,861,104 of record JBBPBT010000460.1, on the reverse strand, counting down.
ACTACCTGCATAATATGTTTCTCATCAATCTCTACAACAAAATTTTCCAATAGCTCAAATATCTTATCCAAGTCTTCATGTACACAGAAACATTAATACTCTTCACAAACATTGTTCCTATTGTAGAATTCACCAAGAAATTTATCAAAGTCTTATTCTTTATGTCTGTCCAACCATTTAACATAATTGAGCATCCAAATTTTGCGTGATGCTCTTGATGACCATTCAATAAAGCCTTTGTATATTCCAACTCTTTTTCAAGGTGTGGAACCTTCAATTCATGATAGCTTGGATGTTTCAAACGACGATCGTTGTTTCCAACTGCTTCCAACATCAACTTGAAGCTTTTGATATTGCAACATTAAAAGCAATTCCATTTGTATATAAAAAATGAGCAATATATTTTATCGTTCTTGCTCTTGCTTCTTTCTCACAAGCATCATTTATGCTTGTTTGCCACTTGTCTTTCCCCAATTTGTGTTATGTTTTTTTCATGAACATTAAATCCAAGGGACCTTTTGTCTTCTTGGGAGTTGGTAAAGGGGTCTCAATCTTCCTTTTCCACTTCAAATTCTCCTTATTTAAGCTACATCGTCGTCAATTTGCACTTACATCTCATTTAATATTCCTGATTTTAGTGCTTGTTTTTCATCATAATATGTCTGCAACAATAACTTACAACCTGGTGACATTTTTCTATAGTTTTTTACATCTCCCTTTATTCATATCTGATGTTGTATTGCTCTAGTAATTCCTTAAGTAGTTTTAAGTTGACAAAAATCATATGTCACCCTCTTTCAATTATTCTTGTCCTTTACACTATTAAATTATCATACTAGGTCAACATTATCACCGGTTGATTTAAATATTACACAAACAACATAACTATTATTTAGCGGGGTTGTAGATGTTATTGCCATGACAATTTGCAGAACAACCACATAAAGAAGGAAAGTAAAAAAAATAGAGAAGGAAAAATGGAAGTAAATAAAAAAAGAAAGAAGTAAGTATCAAAAGAAAAAGAAAAGAAAAGAAATAAGTTACGAAACAAAAATAAAAACACAGTAAAAAAATAGGAAGTAACAAAAGAAGAAGAAAAAAAACTAAA
>JBBPBT010000460.1:2837806-2859727 GCA_037974875.1 Cicer bijugum | reverse complement strand
GGACGAATAAGCACTACGCGAAAAATAAGATTTTACAGTGCTTTTTTAAGCTATTTACAATGCTTTTTCAACAAAAAAAAAAAACACTGTAGAATTGAGCGCTATAAAAAGATACAACAGCGTTTTTTTAAAACCAAAAATCGCTATAAAAAATGTAGATATATTGTGCGCTCAATATATGCATTATTATGCACCTTTTACAACGCTTATACGAAAAAGCGTTGTAGAAGGTGCATTCAATATATGCATTGTTATGCACTTTTTCAAATAAGCGCTGTAAAAGGTGCATTCTTATTTTAGTTTTATTTAAAAATGTTGTAAATGAAATTTAAAAAAAAAAACATTTTTTGGTGTTTTGTGACATTTTTTAGAAAGCGCTGTCTTTTAATTTTTTTTCCAATATTATTTTCATCCAGAATCAGTTCACACAATCATTGCACAATCAGTACACAAAAACAAAACTATATAACTTAACTTTATAGCTTAATTTACACAACAACAGAACATATTCAGATACATATATAACTTAACTACATATACATATTCAAATATTGTACAACAACACAAATTCATATATATATATATATATATATTTAAATATTGTGCCCTATTCATATACATATAACTAACATTATTACACAGAACATAACTAGCTACCATATATTCAGATCCCTTGCAGCAAGCTATTTCTCAGCAAATCAAATAATTTTCATTTCAAACACATACTGACACCAGTCTACCTTTAATTCAATTAAATTTTTCTCAGAGTATGTTGGATCGGAATTGTCAAAGTACTGTGCAATATAAAAATTGAACATAAATAAGTTATAATCAAATATATACATAATTTATATATGAAAATCAAATAATGAAAATATCATACCGTTTCTGAGATAATAGTTTGATTCCTATCAACAATCTCCTTCATAAATCGCAATACATAGTACCCACATTCGATGTTGTTATTTTGAAGAGGACACTATAAAATAAAACATATAAGTCAATAAAATATTTGTGCATTGATTGTAAAGGCATATATTTGTAAATGAAAATTTAAAGGCATATATTTCCAACCTTTATTGGAATCCATGAGATGTTATTAGACTTTTGATTCGAAACTGTAGCACCTCTTTGAGCTCGAAAAACTTGTAAAGCACTATCGAATAAATAAATGTGATTATTATAGCATTAACAAACACATTATATATATATGTAAGAAATAAATGAATATTACTTACGTGTCGAACATAGTCTTTATATCAGAGTGATTGTTGTAATTGCCGTGCAAGGGATCTAAATAATATACAACTTCATAGGTCGCAGTGATTGCAAATAGCACCCATGTGCCCTACAACAACAAAAATCTGGTTGGCAATTTTGTTTACGCAACTAATAAATTAAGATCTCATACATTAAAAAAGATATAAATAAATAATATATAATTCTGTACCCTGAATTATATGGTGCAAAGAACAACTTATCCTTCTCTATATTTCCTAATAAGATATCTACAATGTATTTCTTTACATTCACTAGATCGAATTTACACATCGAAAGCTTATGCGGAGACAAGAATTTCAAATTAGATTAATTAGCAATAAATTTAATTAATTACCAATAAATGCAATTAAAAGTATTTTTTACCAAATGTATAAGTTGATGACAGTAGCACTTAACTCCTTATGGTTGAGAAGTTCATATATGTGCTCATTTTCAAGAAATTCTTCGTACTCATCTCCGAATATAGCTTTATTCATGCTTATGATGCGTGAATCATCGTTGCTTCCCATATTCCTTTTTACTTGGATGTCAAGACACGACTTGTATTTAGCAAGGCATGGCTGACTTATTTTAAGAGCAGCAGCGACTGATTTTCCCCAATCCAGTTTTTTAGTAGCAACTTTGGCAGCTTTATTACCCTCCAGCTTTTGAAGTTTTTCAGCTTTATTACCCTCCAATTTTGAGGTTTGTCGGCTTTATTTTGATGTGTGGGTGGTTTATTTGATTGAATCTGAAAAAAAATCAGGTTAAATGTTAGTTTCTTGAATCTGAAAAAATGACAAACCTTACGGAATAAATGTGACAAACCTTTTCCGACGATGCAATTGACTCATTTTTGAGAATCTTCTTATCATTCTCTTTAGGCTTTTTCAAAATCTAAATATAAATGTGAAATTAAACATACCTTATCAAGGGCAACAAGATGTGTGGGACATGCCACATAACTACCAACTGATTCACCCAAAAACTTCATATCTGCATCGTTGTCCGGTATAGGCAACAGTGCATTTGGTTCCAAAGCAATAACAGGTGATACTTTGACATGGCCGCAGGGATCGGTGTATTGTGTAATACTTCTCTCGAAGTATTGTACAATATTCCTTTTCCGACCTTTCGATGAGTAGGGGAGGATAAGTATAGCATGCAAGGAGTGACACCCTAAATCAATGGTTAATACATAAGTAAGTAATTAATTACCTCGGGAAGACTTTTGAGACCAATGTTGCAACTCGCGTTTTCACTCTCCATTTGTATTTCACGTTGGAGCTGATCTGGGAGTTGGTTGTCTTTATTCGTTTACACAAACAGTGCAACTTGATCTGATAGAAATTTGAGCTTCTCTAATACATTCTCATTCGATGGATTTTGGCGTTTCTCTTGTGAAAAATAGTTTTTAGGAGTTACGCCAAATCCATTCCCCTTCACGCAACCGGAATATTCAGCAACATTAAACACTTTACCGAGAATGTCCCTGCAACTAGCTTTGTTGTCCTCTTGATTTTCTGAACTTTGTTCGAGATTCTCCTAAAATACATGTAGGATTAAAAAGATAAGTTCAATATCATTTTTAAAATACAATATAAAAAAATATTAAAGTGATAGTATTAAAGTGATAAAATATAATATTAAAAACTATTAAAGTGATAATATACTTACACAAAGTTCTATTATTTTTTGAACATTTTCATTATCAACCACTCCATCCTTATTTACACGAGCTTCCTTCCACAAGATATGATGACCCAACGGTTGATTGGATTCGGTGTCATGTTGCTATTCGTTAAGATCATAAATAAAATGTTAGTTAGAAATTATAGTTTATAATATAAATTCTCTCATTATATAAAAGTGATGTTTAATTACTTACAAGTCTTTGCTCTAGACGTGCATATCCCATACGTGATTTTTTGTATGGGTGCGTCAGATTTTTTGCCCTATCGCGATTTTCCTTACTTATATTCTTTATAAAAAAAATAACAATCGTGTAAAAAATTAAAATACGCTATGAATATGAATAATAAAACACAAATGCTAATAAATTAATCACTTACCACAAACGCGGGGTCCGAATGTTTTGATACAAATGCACTCCATTCTTCATTTGATATATAATGTTTATATATTGTTGGAGCTTCAGTATTCATATTTCCTTTACTATTTTTTAGATAGAAATTTGAGAGGTGAGATCTAAAACCCCGGTGTATTTTCCCGGCAACTCTCAAGATGTAATTCTTTCTCACCTCATCAAGAACAAAAGTAGTCTACAAGCGAAATAAAGATATAGTTTGAGTAAAGTATTTCAATGGAAAAAATTAAAAATAACAAAAGATTGGATCAAAAAAGTTACTTGTATATTATTCCACAGTATATCTTTCGCCTTCTTCAACGCCTTATTTCTCCAATCATCAATTGTAATGGGGATATTCTGACGAACAACAGCCCCAATGTAACTTACAAACATGGACCTGTTGTGGTCAATTGGCTGACCACTCTCATTTCATCCAACCTAATAAAATCATATAGTAAGTACATGCTTTCAAAAAAGATAAAAAATAAACAACAAGCAGAGTATAGTATACCTCAAATTTTACGCCACTGCTCCTTACTTTTATGACATTTTGCATGATGATTGCACCACATTTGACTTCATTTTTCTAAGTCTTAGTGTTGACAACTTCCTCATTTTGACAATCTAAATCTTTTTTGGTATCCATTTATCTAAGTACAACATGCAGTAGTCTAACAAAAAATTAATAACATCAATACCTGAATAGTGAGGGTTCGAAGAAATACGTAATGCACAGAAATGAGGGTTCACAGAAATACGGTTCGCAGAAACTGAAGTATGGTTCGAAGAAATACGTAATGAGGGTTACGTATTTCAATGAAAAGAGATGGTTCGTGGATGGGAGATAATGTTTATATATTCGTAGATAAAAAGAGATGATCGTCGAAATGAGAGAAATGAGAGAGATGATATGGAAGTGATGATAGGGTTCGCAAAGGAAGAGAAGAACGATGAAGAGGAGATGATAGTGAAGTTTACCTAATGAAGAGGAAACTGAAGCGGTTTACTGTTATATATAAAACCCTATTACAACGCTTTTTTAGCAGCCTTTTATAGCGCTTGTTTGAAAAGCGCTCTAAAAGACCTAAGCCTTTTACAACGCTAAGGCCTCCTTATTTTATTTTTAAAAACGATCTTTTACAGCGCTATGTAGAATAAGCGCTGTAAAAGACCTCTTTGTTTTCTTATGTTATATGACTGCTTTTTTTAAAAGCCTTTTACGGCACTTGTTGGAAAAGCACTCTAAAAGGCCTCCTTATTTTATTTTTGAAAAGGCTCTTTTACAGCGCTTATTCTACAAGTGCTGTAAAAGACCTCCTTGTTTACTTGTGTTATATGACTGTTTTTTCTAAAAGCCTTTTACAGCGTTTGTTGGAAAAGCGATCTAAAAGGCCTTCTTATTTTATTTTTAAAAGGCTCTTTTACAGCGCTTGTAGGATAAACACTGTAAAAGACCTTTTTATTTTCTTTTGTTATATCACTGTTTTTTTTTAAAAGCCAACGTTTTTTTCAAATAAACGCTCTAAAAGTTCTCCTCATTTTATTTTTAAAAGCCTCTTTTACAGCACTTTTAGAATAAGCGCTGTAAAAGACCTTTTTGTTTCCTTTTGTTATATGATTGTTTTTTTAAAAACCTTTTACAATGCTTTTTCAAATAAGCGCTCTAAAAGGTCTTCTTATTTTATTTTTAAAAGACTCTTTTACAGCGCTTGTAGAATAAGCGCTGTAAATTGCCTATATTTGGATTTTTTTTAGTTCAGTTCATGTAAATTACTAGTTTATATTAAATTACATGAACTTAGCATAAAACACTAAGATCAAGCTAAATATAAGCAGAAAATAAACATAAGTAGAAAATCAAATACACGGCTGCTTTTATAATACAATTAAACATGTTCAAACAATTAAATTACATGAACTCAATTCATATTACATGGCTTATATAAAACAATTAAACATGTACATTAAGATGCCCTTCTTCTTTTCCTGGTGGGATTCACATTTTTTTATCCATTAACGATATGAAACGATAGATTAAATCAAATTCCCTCATCATGATCATCTCTAAGATATAAACCATCATCAGTTGAATCAATTTCATGTGGTTGCGATGTTGCAAATAAAAGATCATTACCAACATCTTCATCATTATTGTTATCACCACTTATTTTATTGGTCGATAGGACAACATACCATTTATCATCAGCAGGATCAGTGACATAAAACACTTGTTGAGCTTACGATGCTAAAATAAAAGGCTCATCTTTGTATCCCACCCTATTAAAATCGACAAGCAAGAACCCTGACTCATAAATCCGAATGTCATTATTATTATCGACCCACTTGCAACCAAATATGGGAACACGAAACATTGTGTAGTCTAACTCCCATATGCGCTCAATAACCCCAAAAATATTATAGATTTACATATATTGGGTTTTTGTCTTTTGCAATTGAGACATGCATCGCTTCAGCTATGAGAGTGACTCCGCTATTTTGCATAGTGGTCTGATCATCTTGTTCTTTGGTATAAAATGTGTAGCTATTAATTACATAACCAATGTAAGAAAAGACATGTAAACTCGGACCATTTACTAGCCACCTCAATCTCTGTGAAGTTGATATGGGGTCTATATCAAACTTTGACTTTATGTGATTATTTAACCATGTTATAAAACTTCGATTATGCTCTCGAGTTATCCAATTTTGATTCCTATTCATGTTTAAACGAGATAATTGATCCATGTGTATTGTAACATACGATTGAACCTCATCATCGTTGTGCAGAACATACAATTGTGCCTGCTCCCATTATGTCCCTGATATAGTTATTAGTCTCCTTCCAATTATCCCTTCTCCTGATATTCTTCCCGAATGACGAGACATGGGAAGCCCTATGGATTCAACATTGGACATATATTCAGTACAAAATTCAACAGCTTCTTCGACAATGTACCGTTCAACAATACAACCTTCTGGTCGACTTCTACTTTTTACGTACCCTTTTAATATTTTCATATATCGTTCTATTGGATACATCCATCTCATATAAGTTGGCCCACAAAGTTGTGTGTCCTTAACTAGATGAACATTAAGGTGAACCATTATATCAAAAAACGAGGGTGCGAAATACATTTCAAGCTCACACAAAGTAACAACAATTTCCCTCAACAATGTCGATAATTTCTGAGGATCAATCACTTTACTACAAATTTCCCTGAAGAAGAAACATAATCTAGTTCAGGTCGTCGAACTTTTTCAGGTAAAATGGAACGTATACCTATTGGTAGCAAATACTCCATTGGAATATGATAGTCATGGGTCTTCAAACCTTTTAACTTGAGGTCTTTCATACAAACCAAATTTTTAATGTTTGAAGAGTGTCCTTCTGGAACTTTAACTTCGTGTAGAAATTTACATAAAACAATTTTTTCCTTTCTAGATAGAGTATGAGCGACTGGAGGTAGATATGTGCGATTTCCTGTTTTTACGGGACTCAATCCATTTCTTATTCCCATATCGACCAAGTTCAATCTTGCATTGATGTTATCTTTAGACTTTCCTGGAACATTGAGTAACGTACCAATAACACTATCAAATACATTTTTTTCAATATGCATCACATCGAGGAAATATCTTATATACAATGACTTCCAATATGACAATTCAAAGAAAATTGACTTTTTCTTCCACCCAATTTTGACCAGCTCTCCCGCAAAAGGTTTGCCAAATTTATTGGTTAAACCTTGTACTTTTTCAAGCAATTGATATCTAGTCGGTGCTAAAGGAGCTTTACCTTCCTCTGATTTTCCATTGAATGCATTTCTCCACCCACGATACTGATGACTATAAGGTAAAAATCTACGATGTCCAAGAAATACATTATTCTTACAATGTTTCAACCGCATCCAATTTGTACTCTCTTCACATATAGGACATGCACACTGTCCTTTAATGCTATATCCTGATAAATTACCATATGCTGGAAAATCATTAATTGTGTCGAACAACATAGCCCTCAAATTGAAACATTATTTCTTATACCCATCATAAACTTCCACACATGTCTCCCACATAATATTTAAATCTTCAATTAAAGAAGTCAAGTATACGTCGATATCATTCCCCGGTTATTTGGGTCTAGAAATTAACATAGACAACATCATAAACTTACGCTTCATACATAACCATGGAGGTAGGTTATAAATCAACAAAATCACAGGCCACGTGATGTTTGAGATGCTTTGAAGACCATGTGGATTCATTCCATCAGTAGAAAGTGCAAGTCGTAGATTTCTTGACTCTATCCCGAATTCAGGATACTCGTGATCAATTTTTGTCCATTGTGGAGAATTTGCAGGGTATCGAAACTTTCCATCTCTAATTCTTTCATCTACATGCCATGTCAAGTGTTTTGAATCTTCTTCACTGCGATACATACGCCTAAATCTTTGTATTATAGGAAAATACTACACGACTTTTGATGGAGTAGATTCTTTCTTCTTATATCGAGAGACATTGCATTTCGAACACGCCTTTAGTAATTCATATTCGTTTCGAAATAAAATGCACTCATTAGGACACGCATGAATCCTTTCGTAACTCATGCCAATAGAGCACAATATCCGTTTAGCCTCGTAGGTTCGATTGGGAAGTTCATTATCATCTGGCAACATATCTTTTAAGAGTGTTAATAATTATGTGAAGCTTTTATCAGACCATCCATTACTCGCTTTTAAGTTGTACAACTTTAATATCGCCGACAATTTAGTGAATTTAGTATAGCCATTATATAATGGTTTCTCTACATCACTCAGCAAACTCTCTAACATTTTAGGACAATCCGGAAGATATTCTTCAACTGCTTTTGCAATCTCCTCAACTCGGTCCGGCCCATTTGTATCTGTATCGAAGTCAGTTGAAGCATATGTCAAACCACTCTCAAAATAAATGTTTCCTTTTTTTTTTTCTCACCATGTCTTATCCAACATGTATAGCTTTGATCAATTCCTCTCCATACTAAATGTCCTTCCAAAACAAGATTTTAAACAAGGACAAACGACTCTATTTGGATCTTTTACATTCTTCACTACAAACTCAACAAACTCCTTCACTCCATTTTCATACTCTTTTGACAGTCGATTGGCAGACATCCATTTCTGGTCCATATTATATGACCTATATAAATGCAGTTACAAAAATGATAAGCTACTGATAACATTATACCAATATATAGAAACCAAGGTCCTTTATTTTGTAACAATTTCAAAACAGAACATATATACGATTTATTATGTAACAATTTATTAGTTTTTGTGACAACAACAAATTAATAAATACAGTACCTGAGACAACGTATCCAATTTTTTTTAAATGAGGGACAATAGATGGCTGCACAGTACGTAGAGGAGATGAGGGTTCCTAGAGTAGAGGTGATGAGGGTTCGTAAATTTGTTTTTATTTATTTAACGTAAATGATTTTTATTTAAAGTGAATGATTTTAGCTTGTGTAATAAGCGCTCTAATAGGTCTTTTAATTATGTGAAAGCGCAAGACTTTTACAGCGCTTGTAACAAAAGCGCTACAATAGGTCATTTAATTATTTGAAAGCGCATGTCTTTTACAACGCTTGTAAAAAAAATGCTTTAATAGGTCATTTCATTATTTGAAAGCGCAAATCTTTTATAGCGCTTGTCCAAAAAGCACTGTAAAAGTCTTGTAAACATTATGTGCAAATGCTATATGATCCTACAACAGCGTTTTTTCCACAGTGCTTGTCAAAAAAGCGTTGTTATATCCTCCGTTATTTTTAAAATATATTTACAACAACGTTTGTATATAATAAGCGTTGTAAAAGGCGCGCTATAAAATGTCATTTTTGGCGTAGTGAATTCCTCTAAATTAGTATCATATATTCATATACATTTTAAAAACATTAAGTTTAGCATCATTACAATAAAGAAAATATTGTATATCTCAAAACATCACAAATGATATGACAAAATTTAACATCAACTTTATTAATATTATAATCATTTATGCACGATTAATATGTAAATCACTTTAAATTTAATAACTTTTTTGTAATATATGGTGTCGTGAGATTAAATGATTAATTACTATTCCAACTTATAAAAAAAATAAAAATCAATTACCGATCAAGAACTCAAATTGCTAAATAAATCCAAAACTCAAAGTGTTAAATCCATGATTGAACTAAAAATCCTCTAAAATATACAATTTATTGATACGAGATACTCTTAAATGAATTAATAGTAAAAAAAAAAAAAGAATATTATTATTTATTTGACTGAATATTATCGGTATTAAAAAAAGGAACAAAGTCAAGATCCTAGACTGTTTTAGTTTTGGCGCCATAATAACACTTTACGTAAATAGCAATCCCCTTTTTGTTCTTCTGTGCCGTTTCTCCTTGTTTTCTTTCTCAACTTTATTACACTTTCTCGCTCTTCTCTCTCTGTTCCTCTTACACACATCGTGCTAAAGTTTCTTCTTCTTCCATATGCGATCTTTCTTTGGTTACTGTGCCGTTTCTCCTTGTTTTCTTTCTCCACTTTATTACACTTTCTCTCTCTTCTCTCTCTGTTCCTCTTACACACATCGTGCTAAAGTTTCTTCTTCTTCCATCTGTGATCTTTCTTTGGTTATCTTATATGACATCACACTCCTTTTGTTCTTAACCTCATTCCTTTCATTACCTTTGTTCTGTTGGATTTCAGAGGAAGAAAAAAACAAAACTAGATGACAAAATAATGAAAGAGAACTTATTTTTTTCATAATGATATACTGACTAATACAATGTTTAAATAGTAAAAGAAACTTAACTAACAATCTCCACTAACCACGTCTAAGAATCCTAAGTTAGTGGTATCACAAATTTGCTCCTAACTAATAGCTAAAAAATCAGCAACAGACTTTTGACAAAGTCTTCCAACTAAGTTACTAATTTTCTATGACTTTTATTCAGCTTCCTACGTGCACATATGAGCTTGAATTATGTTGCAACACCACCCCTTAATTCAAACTCATACATACCAATTTTCTCCATAAAGAACTGATGTTTGGCTTGAGCTAAAGCCTTGGTAAACAGATCTGCATTTTGAACGTTTGTGCTGCAGAATCTTAGAGCGACTGTTTCCTCTGACACAAGCTTTCTTATGAAGTGATGCTGAACTTCAATATGCTTGGTTCTTGCGTGAAATGCTGGGTTTTTTGTCATAGCAATCGCATACCTGTTATCACACCAAATCTCAGTTGCTCCTTCCTGCTCACAGCATAAATCTTTCAACAACTTTCTAAGCCAAACAGCTTGTCTTGCTGTTGCACCAGCAGCTACATATTTTGCCTCAGATGATGACAAAGCCACAGTATCCTGCTTCTTTGAGCTCCAAGTTATAGCTCCTGAGCCTAAACTGAAAACTGATCCTGATGTACTTTTTCTATCATCCAAACTACCTGCCCAGTCACTGTCTGTGTAGCTAACTAGTTGTTGCTTTGTTGGAGAGTGCATGTATCTGGATACCACACTTACACTATGAGCAATGTCAGGACGCGTGTGAGTGAGATAATTCAGACCTCCTACAAGACTTCTGAACAGCTTTTCATCAGCTTTTCCTGTACCATCCTCCTTCTGCAGCTTCTCATTAGGATTCATAGGAGTTTTGACAGTTTCACATTTTTCCATTGAAAATTTCTTCAGCAAATCCTCTGCATACTTCCTTTGGTATAGAAATATTCCATCTTCACCTTGCTTTACTTCTAGACCCAAGAAATACTGAAGCAGTCCCAAGTCTGTCATCTCAAATTTCTCCATCATTAATGCTTTGAATTCATTTAGCAGCTTCTGAGAGGAGCTAAAGTAGATGATGTCGTCCACATAAAGACAGACAACAATGAATCCATTCTCACCTTCCTTTTTTACATAGAGAGTTGGCTCATTCTCACTTCTCTCAAACTGATTTTGAAGAAAGAATGAGTCAATCTTGGTGTACCAGGCTCTTGGAGCCTGTTTCAGTCCATAAAGTGCCTTTTGCAGCTTGTAAACCTTGCCTTCTTCACCATTTTTTACAAAGCCGAGTGGTTGCTCAACAAAAACTTCTTCTTGTAAGTCTCCATTGAGAAATGCAGATTTTACATCCAGCTGAAACACATCCAATTTCCATTGGGCAGCCAAAGCTAATACCACTCTTACAGTTTCAAATCTTGCCACTGGTGAGAATGTCTCCTCAAAATCGATTCCTTCTTGCTGTGCATACCCTTTTGCCACCAACCTGGCTTTGTGCTTCTGAATACTCCCATCTGTATTGAACTTAGTTCTGAATACCCATTTAAGTCCAATAACATTCTTTCCTTCAGGAAGGTCAACCAATTTCCAAGTCTCATTTTTCTGAATTGACTTGATTTCCTCCTTCATTGCATCTTGCCATTCAACTTCATCTTTAGCTTCATCAAAACTGGTTGGATCTGCTGCCATCAGTGCAAAGTCACAGTTTGCATACAAGTCAGCAAGAGTCCTGTATCTTCTTGGTGCAGAATCATTTGATGGACTTGATGATGAAGTACTTGAAGAAGGTGATGAGCTGTGATTTGAAGATGATGGTGTTGTAGGAGGACTTGGAGACTGTTGATCATTTGTTGGCATAATTAAGTCCTCTCCTGAACCATCAGACCCTACTATTTTTTGCTGAATACTGTCACCCCTTTCTCTTTGCTCCCAATTCCAGCCTGCATTCTCATTAAACACAACATTCCTACTGACCATAATCTTGCCAGTAAGAGGGTCATACACTCTATATGCCTTGGATTGAGTAGCATAGCCAATAAATATACATTTCAAAGATTTATCATCAAGTTTAGATCTCAAATCAACCAAAGCATAAGTTGTACAACCGAAAACTCTTAAATGACTTACAGATGGTTTTTTTCCTCTCCATACTTCAAATGGTGTCATATTCATGACCGCCTTTGTAGGAGAGACGTTGAGGATGTACACTGCAGTAGCTACAGCTTCACACCAGAAGTTGTTTGGTACACCTCTAGCTTTGAGCATGCTTTTTGCCATCTCTACAACTGTCCTATTCTTTCTCTCAGCAACTCCGTTTTGCTCTGGAGTGTATGGTGCAGTCAATTCTCTTCTTATTCCTTGCTCCTCACAAAATTTGATGAATTCATTTGACAAAAATTCACCACCACGATCTGTTCTTAAGGCTTTCACACATAAACCAGATTGTTTCTCAACCATAGCCTTAAAAATCTTGAAGTTTTTGAAGGCTTCAGACTTAGCCTTTAGAAAATAGACCCAACTCATTCTGCTGTAGTCATCGGTTATGAGCAAGAAATACTTACTTCCACCAAGAGAAGTTGTCTGCATTGGTCCACAGAGATCAGCATGCATCAGCTCCAAACAAAACTTGCTCTCCAAGCTCTACCACTAGGAAATGGTCCTCTTGACTACTTTCCATATAAGCATCCTTCACACAACTCAAGCTCACCAATTTTAGGCAGCCCTTGCACCATGCCTTTGGAACTCAAAAGCTTCAGTCCCTGCACATTCAAATGACCATACCTCAAATGCCACAGCTTGGCATCATCATCTCCTTTAACTGTAAGTGCTTTGCTCACATTGCCAGATAAATCAAGAGGGAACATTCTATTTCTCCCCATAACAATCTTTACTATAACTTCTTTCGATTTCTTATCACAAATCAAACAAAAATCGTTCTCAAACAGTACTGAATATCCAGAATTGAGTAATTGACCCACACTCAACAAATTGTGAGCCAAATTTGGCACATACTGCACATCATATAAGAGCTTAGTGTTTCCTTGCTCAGTTTTGATCGCAATCGTGCCTTTTCCTTCCACTTCAAGTTGCTTTCCATCTCCAAGCCTCACCTTGCTCTTTAAAGATTCATTCAGTTCTTTGAACATAGACTTGGCACTTGACATATGGTTGGAGCATCCACTGTCAACATACCACATGCCACCTCCTGCATCATTGCTAGCTGCACTTTGTGCTAAGAACAATTTTTGCTCATGCTCCACAAAATTGGATTTTTGATCACCCTTTTGTTCATCTGCCTCTTTCTTCTAGCAGCTAGCCTCTTTGTGGCCTGGCTGCTTGCAATAATAACATTTGAGTGGACCCTTATATGATTGCTCTTTTCCTTCCTTATTCTGTCCTCTTCCACGGCCCCTTCCTCTTGAGCCAGCTCTTCCTCTACCTCTTCCACTAAATTGCCATGTCTTTTCCTTGTTTGAGGATTCTCCTTTCACATGGAATGCCTTCTCTTCCTTCTTCTCACCATTTCTATTGAGCCTCTCCTCATGAGCTTGCAAGGATCCCACGAGTTCTTCAAAGGTGTAAACTGCCATGTCCTTTGACTCTTCAATAGCCGCTACAACATGATCATATTTGCTTGTGAGACTTCTTAGAACTTTTCCAACCACATGCTCATCGGTCATTGTTTCTCCATATGACCGCATTTGTTGTACCACAGTGGATACACGTGACAAGTATTCTTGGACAGATTCTTTGTCTGTCATTAGAGCTGTTTCAAACTCTCTCCTGAGTGATTGCAACCTCACTGTAATCACCTTCTTGTCACCTAGATACTCTTGCTTTAGAGTATCCCACGCCATCTTGGATGTGGTTGCTGAGGCAATTCTGGGAAAGATTTCATCATCCAAGGCTTGTTGTATCATAAACAATGCCTTGGAATCTTTCTTTCTCTTCTCTCTCAATTGCTGAGCAGGTTCTGGAGATTGAGCATCATCAAATCCTTCTTCAACAAAACCCCACAGTTCTTGAGACTTGAATAATGTTTGCATTTTCAAGCTCCAAAAATGATAATTTATGCCTTTAAAGATAGGCAATTGTGAAGTGGCGATTCCGGATCCGTTGTTCTGCATTATGAACAACCTTTTCACTCTCTAACCCGTGTTTCCCCTTGTGTTTGAGTGCTCTCTCTTCTCACTCAACACTTCCCTGGATATGAACCCGGATAATTAGTTTGCTCTGATGCCAAAATTGTTGGATTTCAGAGGAAGAAAAAAACAAAACTAGATGACAAAATAATGAAAGAGAACTTATTTTTTTCATAATGATATACTGACTAATACAATGTTTAAATAGTAAAAGAAACTTAACTAACAATCTCCACTAACCACGTCTAAGAATCCTAAGTTAGTGGTATCACAAATTTGCTCCTAACTAATAGCTAAAAAATCAGCAACAGACTTTTGACAAAGTCTTCCAACTAAGTTACTAATTTTCTATGACTTTTATTCAGCTTCCTACGTGCACATATGAGCTTGAATTATGTTGCAACATGTTCTACTTTTTCTCTTAGTTTCATTAACACACAAGAATCAAATCAAACAGAGAAATATTATAAATAAAAGGTGAGTTTTTCTTTGGTTCTTGTTTTGCGATGGCTGGTGTTTCTAGCCGAACTCGCAGCAAGAATGTTCCGTTGTTTGGTAGTATTTCACTTGAAAGATCAACGGGTAGAAAGAGTGATTTGGGCTATGTTTTTGGTTGTAAAAGAAGGGTAAAAGAGGAATCTGAAAATGTGAGTGATGGTGATGATGAAGAAGGAAAACAACAATATAGAAGAGGTTTAAGTGTTGGAACTGTTGAGAAGATGATGGATTCATCTAAAAAGAAAATGACGGTGAACAAGAGAAAGGATCATAAAGGTGAAATCAATGTTAGTAATGGTGAGAATATGATGAATTCATCTGAACAGAAAAAGATGGAGAACAAGAGTAAAGATCATAAAGGTGGAGTTAACGTCCGAAATAGTGAGAAGAAGGAATCGACGGAGAGCACAAGTGTTTTTCAAACGACACAGAGCGGTTTATATACGCGAAATAAGTTGCGATTAGTTGAAATGCTTGTTGAATGCTATTGGGGTGACAAGATTACTAATGACCGTGATTCAATGGTGTTGGAGAGAAAGGATGGCATTGTTAATCGGCGAGATACAAAACCGCTGGCTTCTAAGGAGACGCGTCCATTGATATGGAGTCTAAACAAAGTAAAAAAAGTGCCTAAAACCAAGGAGGAAGAAGAAGAAGAAGAGGAACTGTGGAATGAAATGAGTATGTTGCTTAGAGAAGAAGAAGTTGATTCCATGGTAATGTTCATTTTAATTTTTTTGTTTGTGAACTATTGTGAAGGACTATGCTTAAGCTGATTTTGATTTTATTTTTAATATATTGATTATATGCTTAAACTCTGTTCTAAATGATATATATAAGATAATCAATTATATTAGGTTTGTTAAGAGAAGTCAGTTACATGGATTAACTTTGTGTGTTATGTTACTATCTGCAGATTGGCAATATTGGAACAAATGAAGCTATAGAAAAAATGGACAGTCGATACTCTAGTTGTAAACACGCCATTCATCTTGAAGACGATATCGAGGAGTATTGCAAATTGTGTGGTTGGGTTGTTACAGAGATCAAATATATCTCACCACAAGTGGTAAGCTTGGTTTAATGTTGATTTATATAAAAATTAACCTGATTAATTTTTTGATTTTGGTTTTGATTAGATTTTTGTAAATCAAGTTAGTTGTTGATTATTATCTATACTATAGAACTTTGATGCTCACTAGTAGTAGTTAAGTATATTTGAGCTCATTTGTTTATTCATGTTATGTAAAAACTAAAGAGTAAAACAACAATTCATTGCTGTGAGATTCATTTAGTTTCCATAAAATTGTGTTTCCTTTGATTTCATTGTGTCTCATCATGTTGTCATTAATCATCAATGTAGTAGTAGAAAAAAAAAACCTTAGTTGTTGTATGTTAGCATTGATATGACTATGAGATATGTAGGCACTGACATTTGCATACTTGTATTGTACATGACACAGATTGATAGATATCCTAATGAAGGTTATGAAAAAAGGGCATCATATGGTGGAGAAAATGTCCCAGTCTTTGATGGATCACAGTTCAATGTTTTTGGCGATGACTCAAATACTCATTTTTCTCTCAACGAAAGCACAGTTTGGGACCTAATTCCTGAAGAAAAACAAAGCTTGTATCCTCATCAACAAGAAGGATTTGAGTTCATCTGGAAAAACTTAGCCGGAAGCATTGATCTTCGCAAGTTGATGAATGACGTTCCTCGCAGCGAGGGTGGCTGCATTATTTCGCATGCTCCTGGAACCGAGAAGACACGGTTAACGATTGTTTTCCTCATGGCATACTTGCAGGTGTTCCCGAAATGCAGGCCGGTTATTGTGGCTCACTATTTAAAGGCCTTCCAGAACAATTTAACTGAACTATAAACCACTTTGAGCTTGGCAAAACCTTCTTTTCCGAACATGATACTGCCCCAGCTCAAAAAGTTTTGCCTGAAGCAGGAACACAAAGCAGCATCTAAATAATTGAGTTGGGAACCTGTTTATAGCAAAACAACAGGAAGTCCTTCTGATGATATGCTTAAGTAGTTGAAGTTGATAACATATTCCTTTGTTCATGTTCACAAAGGCTCCATCCTTCAGAAGAAGCTTCCCGGGTTAAGGGATTGTGTTCAGTTTTTGAAGTGAGACAGTTTCTAGAAGCAAATTATTGACAACATTTGTATTCCTCATAACCCATTTAAATTCGAGCGTAAGATGGCATTGTCATCTATCCATCCGTCTCTTTTCCTCGAATGCAGTCATATTTTAGACAGCAAAGAATCATTATGTTACCTTTCAAGTCAGCTCAATTAGAAACTATGTTACCTTAACTTGGAAGTAATCTTTAGTCTATACAGTTACACATTGGCATTATCATAATGAAAGGCCAAAACTCTTAACCATATCTCGCTCTTTCGACTGCAGCACACACTCACCAAACATGTCTTTAAGCTTTTTGTGCCAAGTCATCTGATCAAGAACTCTATCTTCAAAGTCTGCAGCCGAGCTCTTAGACTTATCGTTGTCAGCATTTTCTAGCTGCAAAAACCTGTTCGGATAACCAATCTTTTTTTGCCTGTTTACAATATTTGTCCCATTCACTAGTCCCTTCAGTGATGAGATGATATGTGTATACAACTCTCTTCTGTCCAAGCCTATATGCTCTTCTGATAGCTTGTCTTTCCACTGACGGATTCCATACAACATCAAGTAGCACAACCCTTGAAGCTCCAACTAAGCTAATTCCCTTGGAACAAACTTTTCCCAATGGATTAAGTATTGCTTATCCTTTTTATCATCCTTTCCAGACATGAACAACACTTTTTTTCCCAATGACCAATTAAAAACTGAGTTTAATTGGTCTATAATTAAGTTTAAAGTGTCCATGTATTGGTTGAACACAAGAACTTTCTCGTTAACTGCATCACAAAGCCTAACAAACTCGACCAAAAACCTTGTCGATAAGAGATTCTTTGTTGTCTAAAATATGACTGCATTTGAGGAAAAAAGACGGATGGATCGATGCCAATGCCATCTTACGCTCGAATTTAAATGGGTTCTGAGGAATACAAATGTTGTCAATAATTTGCTTTTGGAAACTGTCTGGCTTAAAAAACTGGACACAATCCCTTAACCCGAGAAACTTCTTCTGAAGGATGGAGCCTTTGTGAACATGAACAAAGGAATCTGTTATCAACTTCAACTGCTTAAGCATATCATCAGAAGGGCTTCCTGATGTTTTGCTATAAACAGGTTCCCAACTCAATTCTTTAGATGCTGCTTTGTGTTCCTGCTTCAGGCAAAACTTTTTGAGCTGTGGCGATAGCATGTTCGGAAAAGAAGGTTTTGTCAAGCTTAAAAGTATTGTATAGTTCAGTTAAATTATTCTGGAAGACCTTTAAATAGTGCTACAATTTATTAACTTCCTTGCACGCTTTGTCTCTTGAAGTAGAGAGTAGTGCTCCAGGTGTTATGTTTCTGAAAGAATGACTTTACCACATGGTTCATTTCAATTGATTACCTAGTCGATTGATACCAAACTTGTAACAAAAGTAATTGTCACAATGGATTGTCCAATCGATTGTGTTTGTCACAGACCAAGTTCCTTTTAAAATCTCATTTAAGAAATCGATTTGCCAATCGATTAGCTTATTGAATGGCTTGGCCCTGTGACTTGCACAATCGATTTGGCAATTGATTTTTACAATCAATTTTAGTCTTGTGATTGGAGCAATCGATTTGCCAGTCGATTAGCCTGCTAAATGGCTTGTCTCTGACTTGTAGAATTTTTAACAAAGATGGTGCCAGTCGATTGCCTAATCGATTAGCCTGCCAAATGGCTTGCCTCTGACTTGCACAATTTTTAACAAATATGGTGCCAGTCGATTGCCTCATCGATTAGTCTAATCACAGACTAAATATTTTCAAACAACCCTTTTACAAAATCGATTTCCTAATCGATTTGCTCAGTGAATATTCCAACTTTGTTGATTCCTTAAGTTCCAGGCTATTGTCTCAAGTGTGTAGGGTTGAGTTGTTGTTCCTGAAATCTTACTCAGTCAAAATTTTAGATTTATCATTTGATGTATGAGCATTGTATGTTTGTTAATTATGTCAAAACTATGATTGAGGGGACTTAAGTCCAACAGTTGGTGTGAATTGACGGTAATTAAATTTGCTGAGTTTGAGTTACATAATGAGTTATTTTCAAACAAATGAGTTTGAACTGAAGTTGAAATTTTACGAAAAATTTAGAGTTGTTAAAGTTGTGAAAAATTTCAAATTTTAACTAAGTTAAAGAGTTTGAGCAAAAAGATAGATTGAAATTAAAAATGATTAGACATTAAAATGTTACTATTTTAATTACACTTTGATTGAGTTTAAAAAGAAAAAAAGTTTATAGTATTTTATTAACTCAAATATTTTGGTGCTTTAATAGTCGACCATCACTGAATTATTGAAATGTTTTGAGATTCCAGCACCGCAGAAGCCACCTATCTCGTGGGTGCACCTGACTTCTGAATAGACCGATCCGTCTATGGATGTTGAGGAGGATGAGGTTACCTCGAAGATGGATAATGCGTCAAACGGGACTTGTGGAGTGTGTGGAGGTCACCCATGTTATTGTAGTTGCTAGAGTATGATCAGATTAGTTTTGTTGTATAGGAACTTGATATCTTTCTTTTGGTGGTTGTACTTATTCCTTTTTGGGATGAATGTAACTATACTTATACGGTTAGATGACTTCTGCCTTGGTGGGTCCATGTTCTATTTTTTTGATGTGACCATGGGGGATTAGTATTTCTTGGAGCAGTACTTGTACATGTGTTTGTCGAGAATACCCCAAGGGTATGAGCGATGTCTGATAGGTCTCATAGCCCAGTGTATTTTATATTTAGAAATTTTTGTTTATCGCCTCAAAACTATTTGAGTTTGTTATAAGTATGATGTAATTAATTATGACAATTATCGTTTGTGTTACGCTTTGGTATTTCATTAGTTGATTTTTGAAGAAAAAAATACACTCACGCCGTTAAAAATCGGGGTGTTACAATTTTAGTCCCCTTATTTTAATTGATTCATGAAATTGGTCCCCTTATTTTTAAAGTCGACAATTTTGGTCCCTTTCTCTGGTTTTTTAAATAAAAAGAGCGGTGTGATATGCTTCAAATAATGTGACACCGTAAAAACTTAACTTTCAACTTCAGAATTTTTTTATTTTATAATTTAATTAGTGACATACGAATAATTAATGCATCTAAATGGTTCTATATCATAGAATTGTATGTCATATCATTTAAAATATATCAAATCATCATTTTTTTAATTCAAAAATCTGAGTGATGGAAGAAAATTGTAGACTTTTAAATAAGGAGACTACTTTAGTGAATTGGTCAAAATAGAAGAATCAAAACAAAAATTAAGTCTTTTTGAAATTTCAACAATGCCAAAACATTTACATTATCATTTAACACCAAGGAAGCATCCAAATAATTTTACATAGATTAATTTGCAAGTCAGACACTTACAACAATTTTACAAACAGTGAGGTTTCATAATCGTAATTGTTTTGTTAAGCCCGTCTTTTCATCAGAGGATACAACATAAAATATTTAATTCTTGTGACAAGAGTCTACACACTTAAATAAGTTCATAGCACAATAAATTATTCCACAAAATAATCTTTGTTATCAACAAAATAATTAAGCGTCATTGTTCTTCAAATCGACTTTGTGCTAACAGTGTCGATGATAATGTTACTTCCAAATAAAACATGTCCTTCAAGTAAATATTTTCTCATTTTTGTGATGATCGATCGACTGCCATTGCACAACCCTAAAGCTTCATCGATGTTTCTCAACAATGTCATTGACACTCCAACTTTTAGTTTCAACATGTGATTTGTAAGACCATAAACAATAATTTTGGTGTATGGACATCATTAAGGCCATCCACATCTGGATTTGTTGAAACCGGAGTATCAAAATTCAGATATATTTTTTCTTCACTTGGAATTAACAAAAACATATAATCATTAATAAGATAAATGATGGTATTCTTCATGGCTAATATAGCCATGTCTTGAAAAATTGATGGACCATTCATGTTTTCCAAGAACGATGGGTAGATAGCACGAACAATAGATGAGATGGAATCGCCTAAATTCTCTTTGAGCAAATCATCTGGAATTACTAGACTGATATTCTCATCATTGTCTTCAACAATTGTACCATCATCAATATCTGACACCCATTATGAGAATGCCTTTCTTTGAAGTACATTAACATCTCCACATTCTGTAAATAGCCTCGTATTTGTATGTATTGTCATGACTTCACAATAAATCCAAATGTATGAGGAATAAATAGTAACATGAACAACATCATGTCTTGTGGCTTTTGGAATAACTGGAAGAGTTTACCTAAAGTCTTCACCAAAAAAAAAAAACTTTACCCAAAATGAATTGTCTAGTCGATCATTGTTATATGAGCGACGTACGTCAGAAAGTCCTATCAATAATTTCAAAGAAATGTTTATGTCTCATATATGCTTTATCACATATAATGAGCTTTGTTTTAACTATCAATTATGCCAATTGACTTTTTTTATCAATGCAAGAAGTTGAATATTCATCAACATATATTGGGAAAGAAACCATGAACGTACAGTTCTTCCTCCATGATAAACAATATAACACCCTAAATTTGATAATAAACTATTTTATTAATTAAATAGGATTTTAAATAAATAATTTGATTTTAAAATTATTTTAAAATATATATTGATAAATTTTGTGAGTAATTTTTGTTAAAGGGATGTTTTCTATGATGTATTGGTTTGATAGATATTATATTTAATGAGCAATATAAATAATAAATAATTTACTATATTATTTTATATATTTTTATAAAAATAAAATTATTTTAGTGTAATATTTTAAAGAACAAGATTTTATATGATTTTAAGTATATATGTGAGTTGGTAATTAATATGATATTTTCTTATATATTTGACTAATGTTAAATGTGTACATATTTATATTTTATTTATTTTTAAGTATCTCTTATTTTAATTATTTCTAAATATATCTTATTTTAATTATTTATTCTATAAATAATTATATTGAGA
>JBBPBT010000460.1:2798904-2837634 GCA_037974875.1 Cicer bijugum | reverse complement strand
TTATATATTCATTTTGAAATTGTGATTATATATATATATATATATATTATGATTTAGTAATTAACATAAAATATTATTGTTATATTTATTTATTTTATACTTTTAACTATTTTCTAATATGATGGTATTATTATAATATAAATATTCTGAGAAATAAATATAATTGTAGAAATTATTTTGAATGTGAAAGTTTTAGTCAATAATAATATTTTTTTATATACTGATTAATTTAATTACTCTAATTTATAAAATATTAGTAATGTTTGGAAAACTAAATGGTGTTTGGAGGAATATTAAAAAAAAAAGATTAAATAATTATTAGTTTATTTAAACAAAATAATAATAATAATAATAATAATAATAATAATAATAAAATATAAATAAAGAGACCAATGGGTTTGACTCTATGAACCCTAATTGTTAATAAAATAAAACAAACCAAAGAAGGGAAGGGAGTTGGAAGGGCAACCGTAGAACCAAAGAGTAAACACAACAACAGCCTATCGTTCGACACTGGAGAGCCATAACTGTCTCAAAAAAGTTTCTCTGTTTTTGTCCAAATTTCATAAGGTTGTTTTACTCATTTATCTATTCAATTAAACACAATTTTTCAGATTTTTAACAACCTGAATTTCTCCATAAAATACCCAATTTCTCCGTTTATAGAAATCCTAATTTTGCACCGTTCTTCTTCACCGTAAGTCTGATTTGAGTGAAACCAACGCCAAAACAACTGTGTGAAAAGTGGCTATATTATCCACTGATTGGGTTTCTAATTTATGGTAATTTTCTTTGACCAAATTTCGAATTTAGTTTTTAGAGTATCTTCTCATAATTTATTTTTAACGTTTACCCAAAAACTATCGAGTTAGATCGATTGAAGGACAACGAGTCAATGAACAAAGGTTGTTTGCTCGTGGAATCGTATTCATGTGTGAAAGCTACAAAATAAGGTAAGGGGTGAGAGAGCATTTGAATTCATGAGTATAATATATTGTGAGATGAACGGGAAAACTGTATTTCCCAACGATTCATCCGGGTCTTGCTACGTACTGCAGTAGCCCTTTGAGTGATAAATTGATTAATTTGAAATATGAGAATAGTGAGATTAAAATGTGAAATAGAAATTTTTATAAGGTGTTGATTGATTTAATTTTCGATACTTGTGTGGTAGTTGATATTTGTTATTATTGTGATGTTGGATGTTGAATGAAATTATGTGTACATGTTTGCTTAGATGAAATTATGTGATGTGATAATAAAATATGGATGCATGGTTTGATATATGCTTACGTGATGATAATGATGATTTTTGATTGATGATAGTGATGTTATAAAATTGTGATGAGTTTATACGATGATCATGATTATTTATGATTAATGATATTATAAAATTGTGATGAAAATATTGAAGTACCCCATACTTCATGAGATAGTGATGATTTTTAAATATGGTGCTCTTAATGGAGTAGTCTAAGCTAACGGGAGGAGAAAATAAATATTGTGAATTGTGAAATGAAGATTATTTTGTCATCATATAGGTAGGGCCTGACAAGCCTAGTGATTCTGGGGAAGTACAACTGAATGTGCCTGATCGTGGCGGTCTGTTGTCGAGCCTTAAGGCAAGATTGTTAGACCTTGGAGGTATTCCGGTGGGGAATTCCTAGGTGACTTGGAGGTAGCACTCCAAATGTCGGGAGCTACCATGCAACACACGTTTACCTCGACTGTCGCGTATATGTGTCTCGGGTTGAGTTGAGGGGATCTATGAGGACAGGGCCAATTTGAATTGTCCGTCCAACGGGATGGTGGCATAGTATCATGGCCTCCTAACCAAGTACTTCAGAGTTAGAATGGTACCACATTGTGAAGTAGAGTCTAAGCTCATGCATAGCATTGCATTTCCTTGTGATTGTTTTGTTGTGATTGATGTGTTTCAAAGGTAATATTAATTAGATGATTTGATGCATATTATAATGAGATGATTATTTTACTTGAGTGACTTTGATGTTATAGTATGATACTATTTAATTAAATATTTTAATATATCGTAAAGTTATTATGATACGGTTCTATTATGACTGTTTGCGTGTTCTTCTTACTCATATTATACTATTAACATGATTTCAAAACTCACCTCCTTCGTTGTTTGTGTTTCACTGGCTGGGCCCTGCGTTTGCGAAATCGCAGTTATTACAGGTTAATGAGTCTTGAAGTTCAAGTTTGGGAGGAACCCCGCTCTGATAGATGATACCAGGAATAAGGGTTTTAATTTGTATTTTACTTATTTAATTTGAATCAAATTTTTGTATGAAAACCTTAGAAATACTAGTAAGTTTTAGAATTAAATCAAGTTCATTGAGATTAAATTGTTTTATTTGAGTAATAAAATTTGAATTGTTGCATGTGTACTTTGAGAAACGTGATATCCTAAATTAATTACAAAAGTTTTTATTTTCTTGAAAATATAATTTTATTTATCCGCTGCAAATTTTATAGAAATATGATATAAATTATTATATATATATATATATATATATATTATTTTGGGATTTAGGGTGTCACAAACAAAGCAACAATCCCTCCTGAGGCCACTGTTTGAATAATATCTTTTTTAGATCTTAATGTTGCAGACATAGTCATCCAAATGTAACTTTTTCCTATTCCACCATAACCATACAGGAAAAAGACTCCATGTTTTTTTTCCATCAATTCAATCCATGATCCTATTATATATGTCTTTTTTGTTCAACAATCATCGTTGACATCAACTAAATATGTTCTAAAGTTAATGGTTGTCTATCACGATTTAAATCATCATATATGACTCTATTTTGACTTTCACAATTCAATGATTCATCTGGTTGAGGCATTGTAGAAAACTCACTCAAACTTCTGTTAATGCTTTGGAAAAATGATTCAATATCAAGAAAAACAAATTTTTTAATCTTGTCATCTAACAATTTCAAATTTGGGATGTGCAATAAATTCAAAAATTAAATAAATTAATTAAATGTATATACTAAATTAAATTTTGTTTATCCAAATGAAATGGGAGTCGCTCAATAAAACATTCTCTGTAGTTAAATATTCTTCATGCAATTTCACACGATGAAAAATATCTACAATCATAATACATCTTAATCTCATGAAAACATTCATCATGGTTTGTTCTATTGAAAATACTGTAAAAAAAATTTGTAAGTCAACCAAGATCTTTATTGACATACTTCGAAACATTTATAGGCCTATGTTGGTTATACCACTCAACATTGACATGAGCATTTTGTATTTCAAAAGAAATGATCTATAATATGGTACCACAAGTCTGTTATCTGCAAAAGACTCTCCCTTTTTATAAATTAGATACCCATTTGAATCTATGGTAGTAACATTGACAAATTTATTTGGAAAATATTTCATGCACTTCCCATTTTGCATGCATGTAGATTTTCTATTTTGTAGATCACATGAACCATGAATCATAAGAGAATAGACTATTTGGAATAAATTTGAATCAGTATCTTTGTCAGGAATCTCAGCATATATTATTTTGTATAAATCATCTAGATGTACATATCTAAATTCAGGTTGCAGGAATATTAGAATGTGTGCATGTGGTAATTCGCGTTTATGAAATTCAATTGTGTAGTTGACTGTACATGAAACAAAAATATAATTAGTGTTACTAATTTTGAAATTTTTTAAAATTAAATATTAGTAATTGGTAATCTACTAAAATTGAAAAAAATCTAAAAAACTATTAGTGTACCTAATTTAACCTTGCCAAATATTTTTCCTTTCTTTATTTCCTTAATTAAATGGTCAAGTTTTATTTTGAATATTATACATTCCAAATTAGGCTTATCTTCTTATTTGAGTTTTATTTATCCAAAATTGCAGTTAACTCATACCGTTTTTGAATGCATGAAAAAATAATGAACAAATCAGGATATCCTGTCCATGCACATATAGCCATAGCATATAACGTGTACCACCAACAAAAGTTGATGGCAATACAATCCTATTACATGTTGTTGTAGGTCAGTCTCTCCACTAAAAACAGACTCTGGCAAAAGTTGATGGCTTGGATATGATAAATTAATCATTTATATCTTGTTTGAATTTAGTGTTTGATGAAGGAAAGATATGATAACTTAATTCCTAACTTTATTATATTTTGTCTCTCTAGTTGAAATTTATATCATGAATACGAGCTGAGTTAGAAACCAGCAGGATAGAATAAGAATAATAATTTACAAAATTACCTTTGTAAAAATATAATTTAAAATATAAAATAAAAAGTAAATATAAAAACAATTTATAAAATATAATCTAAAATATAAAAATATAAATATAATCAAATGTAAAAATAAAAATATTAACAGAATTTGATATTAAACTTAATTAAAAATGAAATATTAATTATTAATTTCAAAATTGTTTATGATTTTATCACAAGGGTAGTTTTGTCATTTTGTATAATTTAATAAATTGGTATACAAAATTATAAAAATATGAAATCAATTGAAATTTTAAAATAAATATAACTGTTTACAGGGGAATTAAATAAATATAATTTACGTATAATATATATCATATCTTTATTTACATTCTAACAAATAAAATAGATATTTGGTTATATATTTTTTAAATTTTAAATTATTTATTTAGTAGTGTCAATGGATAGTTTTAAATATAAAACTATTTACTACTTATTTAATTTTTTATTATATTTTTGCTAATTTATAATATTTAAAATATAATAAGTTAATTTAAAATAAAACTAATATGTAATTGTTCACAATGATAATTTTGTTATTTAAATATAATGGCTTAAATGCAGTATTAGTCCCCATGTTTTAGCAATTTTTGGATTTTGATCCTCATTTTAAATCAGCAATTTTGATCCCTCAGTTTTCTCAACTTTTGAAATTAAATTTATCATTTTTCACTTATGCTTATGTGACATAGTTTAATAAGATGTGATATTTGTTAAAAAAACTATTAGGGCCAAGAAAAGAGCAATTAAAATAATACAAGGG
Organism: Cicer bijugum; assembly: GCA_037974875.1. Lineage (NCBI taxonomy): Eukaryota > Viridiplantae > Streptophyta > Magnoliopsida > Fabales > Fabaceae > Cicer > Cicer bijugum. Next base: position 2,832,589 of record JBBPBT010000460.1, on the reverse strand, counting down.
GATGCTAGTGAACAATACTCACATTTGAGGAGTTATGCAGAGGAGTTGAGGAGGTCAAATCCGAATAACACTATTATTATACAGTGTGATACGAGCAATAATGATCTTGTCTTTGAAAGAATTTATGTGTGTCTTGAATCATGTAAAACTACATTTGCTTATACATGAAGACCTTTAATTGGACTTGATGTGTGTTTCTAGAAGGGTGACCATGGTGGTCAACTAATGGCCACAGTTGGAAAAGATGGGAATAATCAAATGATTTCAATTGTCTATGCAGCGGTAGAGGCGAAAACTAGAGATTCATGGCAGTGGTTTCTTACTTTTTTGTTGGAGGACTTGAACAGCGTATAACAGAGAGATTGGGTCTTCCTTTTAGACCAACAAAAGGGTTTAGAAATTGCTATTTCATAATATCAACCCTATTGTAGAACACATGTTATGTGTAAATCATCACTATGGAAATTGGAAAAAGAAGTACCAAGAAGCAGAGATGAAAGAAGTATTGTGGTTGGCTGCTAGGGCTACAACAATGGTAGATAAGTGTAAGACCTTTAATTTTAAATCCTAAATTATACTATTTAAGGGTATTTTGTGTTAAATTTCTTAGGCTTTTAACCAGTTTTTGGTATTTAGTGAGTTAAATGCCAAAAATATATTTTTGGAAATTGGATTAAAATTATTTATCGGAAAATAATTTATTTACGTTGTGAAGAATTTAATATCAGACAATTTTGTTAAAAATATCACTCGTTGATGAAAATTTATCTGTCAATTGAGTTGCGACAAGAGTATATATTTTTATCAAAATAGTTTAAGATGTGAGTGAAGTGATGTGTGTAAGAGTTAAGTATAATATATATATATATATATATATATATATATATATTATTATAAGTTATATATACATATTAGAAAGGAAAAACGGAAATAGAAGAAAACAAAAAGTTTCCCTCCCTGTCTCGTGAACCCATTTTCGTTCCCTTCTTCTTCTTTTGCTTTCTTTGCTTTCTTTTGCTTCAAGAAAAGAAACCCAAGGCTTAGTGGGTGAGAAATAACAAATTTTCAAGCTTCCTTCTTCTTCTGTGATTCGAAAACGAAGAAAAACGGTGTTAGGGGTTTTCAAAACCGTCAATCACAAACCTCCACTTTTCTTCGATGTTTGAGCTTGGTTTCGAGAAGTGATAGAAGGGAAACAACGTCGCGAGTGGAAACTTTGGAAGCAACGTTGCGAGTGGAAACTTAACCGGAATTAATTGTGGTGTCGTAATCGCTTGTTAAAGCTACCGTTAAGGTAAGGGCTCCTTCCAAATTTCTAGCTTGCATATAGGATGATATATGTGTATTTGTGGAGTTGGAATTTGGTGAAATTGATGTATGATTTTGTGGAAAAGGAATTTAATTCATTTATGTGTGTTTTGAAGAAATTAAATTTGATGAGTTTTATGTGTGGATTTGTGAAAAATGAATTTAATGTAAAGTGTGGATTGAATTTGATGTGTTGAGGAGTGGTTTGTGAAAATTAATTTGGCTTGGTTTATGTTTGAGGAATGTGGAAATTCATGGGTGATTGATGATTGGATTTGGTGTGGATTTTGTGGAATTTGAATTGATCGAATTTAATGTGAATTGTATATTAAATTTGATGTGTGGTGGTGGAAAATATATGTTGAGTATGCTTTGTGTTGAATTTGAAAATCATTAGTGTTAAATGAGTATTAAAAATGGGAAATCTTTTAATATCTGCATTTACTTAATGATTGTTGTGGAAAGAGTCAGAGTATGCTCATGCATTTCATAGTACATGGTGACCGTGATGGTGCCATGGTGTTAGTGGTGACCTTGATGGGCCACGAGATGAAGCCATATGATCTGTTGGTTCATCTTATCATTGCAAAGATTATCGCGTCGTGTAGGAATGTGATAGACTACACAATTTTAGTAAATTGTGTTGACCCATGATAGGTGGCACCTCGATAAACAGTACTGGTCTCTGTGATAGGCGGTACATTTACGATTTATGCTTTTTAGTAAATTGTGTTGACTCGTGATAGGTGGCATCTCGATAAACAGTATTGGTCTGTGATAGGTGGTACGTTTATGATTTATGCATTTTAGTAAATCGTGTTGATTTGAGGTATTGGCGCCGCTAAAGCCACATATCTCGTTTGTGGATCTTCCCTTTGAGGAGATTGATCCTTCTATGGATGATGAGGATGACGTTATCTCAAAGATGGATAATGCGTCAAACGGGACTTGTGGAAGGTGTGGGGGTCACCCCTATTATTATAGTTGCTAGAGTGTGATCAGATTAGTTTTTTTGTATAGGGGCTTAAAGTCTTTCTTTTGGTGGTTGTACTGATTTCATTTTGGGATGACTGTACCTATACCTTATATTGTCAACTTGACTTTTGTTTTGATGGGTCCATGTACCACTTTTTGATGCGAAGTGGTGAAGTTAAAATTCTTGGGGCACTGCTTTTGTATTGGTGTCTGTCGCGAATACCCCAGGGGTGTGAGCTATGTTTGATAGGTCTCACAGCCCCGGTGTATTTTGCTGTTTAAATACTTTGAGTTTGTGTTTCAAAAACTATTTATCTTATGTAACGAATTAAATATTTTTTCCAAAAATATTTCTTTCTCTCTTTATTTTCGATCTTCGATTTTAGTTTTGTTTTAAGAAGAAAAAAATGGGTTGTTACAATAAGCAAAGAGAGATGCAAAGAATGAAGGACTTTAACGAAAATGCTTGGATGGATATGGTAAAAATTCCAACTATTAAATGGACAAGGTGTGCATACAACACTAACACACTATGTGACCTATAAGTCAACAATATGTGTGAAGCATTCAACAAAACCATATTGGAGCAGCATGACAAACTTATCATCACATTGCTCGAGGGGCTAAAAAATTATATTTCAAAAAGGATTGTTACTCAAGGGAACTGATGCAAAGGTATACGGGTAATTTATGTCCAAAGATCCAACAATTGCTGGAAAAGGCCAAGAAGGCAGCAGATGGGTGGTCTCCACATTGGACCAGTGATGTAGAGCATGGCCTATTTTACGTAGAGAATGGGAATGATCCATATGTTGTAAATCTACACAAAAGGACTTATGCTTGAAGAAAATGGGATATGACTGGTATACCATGTTACCATTGTATTACATGCATGTGGTATAACCATGAAGTTACAGAGAATTATGTTGCATCATGTTACAAGTATATTTAATTTTGCCTATTAAGTAATTAATTTAACTTAGCTTTTTAATTTAATTTAATTACTTCATACATTAAAACAACATTTATAGCAACATATTCTTACATTGTCATTCATTCAAATGATCCAAAGCTTTGGCCCATTATTGATAGTGAGTAAATAAATCCACCACGTATTAGAAAAGCACTAGGAAGACTAAAAAAACAAAGAAATAAGAGTAACGATGAGCCCGAGAATCGATCATTGAATAGAGATTTTGTTCTTTACATATGTTTAGCCATTGTATTGAGCCCAAAAAGTCCTTGATAAACTAAATCGATCATTCAATAGAGATTTTGTTCTTTACATAGGTTAGTATTATTGATGGTCTTAGTAAATATGTATTTGTTAAAGTTATTGATATATTTGTTCATGAGCCAAAACAATATATCAATAATGCTACCCACGCCGCTCAGATTTTTTGTAAAAATTAAATACCTGAAATGTATTTGCCTATTAATAACATTTTTAACTCTAACCTCATTCTATTTTCATCTTCAACCCTAACCTCTCTTTTTCTATCTTCATTTTCTACCTCACACTCATATTCATCCTTTTCTCTCATACCCTATTCTCCTTCTTCCTTCACTTTTAACAACTTCAACATCTTCATCCTCACTGCCTCTCATTTACACTAAGTTTCCATGAATCTTGTTGTTGTTGTTGTTTATTATACAATTTGTAGTTGTTGTTCTTGTTTTCATGAAACTGTATTTTTTCGCAAACCTAGAAACCTATGTGAATTGAGCTCACGTATGTGAACTCAAATGCTTATGCAAACTAATGCTGCCCAGAAACCTACGTAAACTAATTATGATATGGTTATGCATAAATGGTGCGCACTATGTTTACTGATAGAGTAGGTCGAGTTATAATTAATGATGCTTCTAATGATGAGGGTACTGCTAATGATGAGGGTCGTTGTCAAACCAACCGCTTCTACATAGGCTCAGCGTCTTGAGGAGCATCAGGAAGTGTAGCAGGAGAGGAAAGCACAACAAGAACAAAGGTCATTACAGCAACAACAAGCACAATAAGAGCCCCAACAATGTAACACCCCGACTTTTAACAACAAGAGTGTATTTTTTTTTCAAAAGAAATTAACAAAAAAAAAAAACAGAGAAATAAATAAGAAAATACCTTTGGATAAATATTTAAGTCATAACACAACGACAATTAAGTCAACATAATTTACAAGCAGCGGAATAGTTTTTGAAATACGAATCCAAAGTATTTACACATCAAAAAGTGGTACATGGAACCCATCGAAAATAAAATGTCATGCTGACAATATTGGTATAGGTACAGTCTTCCAAATTAAAGTAAACACATCCTAAAAGAAAGACTTCAAGTCCCTATACGTCAACCTAATCTGATCATTCTACAAAAAGCTATACATCCCGAGTGATCTTCACGCGCCCTGCAAGATCCTCCTAACATAGCTCCAGTAAGGTGTTTTCAACTACATTCTCATCCACAGGGTACGAACCAGTAGGATGGTCCTGGTTCTCATCTGAGGGCAAAGCCCAGATTTCCACAATAGTAGTAAAGGGTCACCAACCGAAATTAACAATTAACACATAACATTTAAGTTTTTAAATGCACAAAATAACCTTTCAACTTAGCCTGAACCTTAAAAGGGTTTCCATATGCTAAAACTTCATAAACAAGGTTGAAAAATGAAGTTTTCAACAAAACAGCACTACTGTATTCGAATACAGCATCTTTGTATTTGAATACAAGGCTGTTTCAGCATTTAGCAGCAAAAACAGCATGTCTGTATTCGACTACAACAGTCTGTATTCGACTACACAGTAAGTCAGTGGCAAAACAACATGTATGTATTCGACTACAACAGTTTGTATTCGACTACACAGTAAGTCAGTGGCAAAAACAGCATGTATGTATTCGAATACAGCTTGCTGTATTCGAATACTCATCAGACAGCAGCAGAAAAACAGCAAAATTCAGCATTTTTCAGCTTTTCAAAGGGTTTCGAAATCAATCAACACTTACCCATAAATCCAAACAACCACACTTAGCAATTATAGCGCAATCACCACGACATCTTGAGTTTCGAAATAGTTTTGCAATCAATCACACTTACACACAACTCCAAAACAAAACACTTAGCAATTATAACATAATTACCACGACAACTTAAGTTTCGAAATGGTTTTGCAATCAAACACACCATCACACAATTCCAAAACATCCACACTCGGCAATTATAACACAATCACCACGACAACTTAAGTTTCGAAATGGTTTTGCAATCAATCACACTTACACACAATTCCAAAACATAAAACTTAGCAATTATAGCACAATCACTACGACAACTTGAGTTCAAACACTCAATTATAATCTTGAATCAAACACGACTCGGGTGCCAAGCACCCTAATGCAATGCATATATGCCAAAATGCATGGACTCGGAATTCCAAACCAAAACCTTCCTCGAAGGGCCGTAAATCATAATTGTAACGCCTATCACGGGTCAGCACGATTTACTAAAAAAGTAAATCGTAAATGTACCGCCTATCACAGGCCGAAGTACTATTTATCGAGGTGTCACCTGTAACGCCCCGGATTTTTAATCCAGATCATTACTTAAAAAAATAATTATTTCTATGAAAAGTATATGAATTTTATTTTATTTTTTTATAATTGACCTTTATTCACTTTACATAATTAGTAACAATCATGTTATTCAATATCATTAAGAAAATATTTATTCAAAAACTGAAATAATATGAAGATGATTATTCTAGTCAAAAGAGAACCACTTCAGTATTCATAGAATTGTAGTACATTTTAACAATTTGTGACAAAAGATTAAAAGAGCTTAAAAATATTGCATAATTCCATTATTACAAAATTACCTTGAAAGAAAAACCCATGTTTATCCCGCGTTCGCCATACGTTAATACTCACTAACTACTCTTGAATCTCCTCGAACTCACTAGTACCTAAAATGTTGTTGTAAGGGTCAACATTTTTCCATCATCCACATCAAACCAAAGCAAGACATATAGAAGAATAACACAAAACTCATAAACGTAAAAACTTCCCGTTTAAAAGAAAAAAAAATGAACAAACTAATAATTTGTATATCAAAACATATGCATGATGAATGCTCCTAGAACTACATGATCCGGATATACACCTGCCACTAAGGCAACTTCCATGAAGATGCATATGCCATGACATGAAGATATAGTATCAAATAGATATATTCCAACAAACCAAAAAATTGTATCTCAAAACATATGTATGATGAATGCTCCTAACACTACACGATCGGGATATAAACTTGCCACTAAGGCAACTTCCACACAGAAAACCACACATGCCACTAAGGCAACTTCCACACAGAAAATCACACCTGCCACTAAGGCAACTTCCGCACAGAAAATAATATATGCCACTAAGGCAACTTCCACACAGAAAATCACATATGCCACTAAGGCAACTTCCACACAGAAAATCACATCTGCCACTAAGGCAACTTCCACCAGAAAATCACACCTGCCACTAAGGCAACTTCCTCACAGAAAATCACACCTGCCACTAAGGCAACTTCCAAGAAGATGCATATGCCATGCCATGCCATGGAAATGTAGTATGCAATAGATATATACCCACACAGCCCACTAAGAATTATGCCACGTGCCTTCAAAAATCACCTTTTTAAAATCATCAACTCATTCACACATCATTCAGAACACATACAAACATCCATATCATGACCATCACATATTCATATATAAATAATGATAAAAATTATAACTTTCTCCACATACACCTAGAGACAACAATTTGATATCATATAGGCCATAAGAATTCAACAATTACTAAAACTAATTTTTTTTAACACAATTTCAATACTAATGTTTTACCACTATTTCAAAACTAATATTTATAAAAAGTAATTTAACTAATTACTATTTGAAAATACATTAATAACAAAATCTCATTCACAATATTAACTACAATTATTACTATACTATTTTACAATAAACTCACATAGCATACTACCAAAATAATGGAATAGTCAAAACGATAAAACAATTAAATATAACACAAATAATTTATATTTATTACTAAATCCCAATAAATACGTTTGAAACCATCATATCATAGAAAATATATAGAAATAAAGATATTAATCATAATATTACTACCATCTCAAAACCATTAGTTATAAAATAAATAATTAAAATATGAAATAGTATTAAATAATTAAAATATAACTATGCACAAATTTATTATATAGTTTAACATACATGAAAATATCACCACAAATATCTAATGCATATCTATATTTTAAACTCACTCAAAATCTTATCATCTAAAATACTTTTGCTAAAATACTATTATATATATTTTTTAAATAAATTAAATAACTAAATAGAATATTTATAATTTATATTACTCATAAAATCAAATATATATGGTTATCAAACCATAAGAAACTCATACATATAAGGAGAAGTAATCATAAAATTAATCAACATATATTCTAAAATAGTTTTAACACCAAATTAATTTCTTTAAAATCCTATTTAATTAATAAAATAGTTTATCATGAAATTTGGGATGTTACAATTCTACCCAACTTACAGATATTTCGTCCTCGAAAATTGTAATGACGAATAAGCAAACAAATATCTAAATTACCGCAGTCAAAATCGAAACTTTGTCTCCAAAGATATAATAAACATGTGGAAGGTATTCATAATTTATTTAAGTACAACATATCATAAATCAGTTGCATAGCATGATAGAGATTATAACATGAGTTTAAAACGCATATCACATTTAGCATTCAATTATGGACGACAATAACATAGAGTCACTCACTATAATCTACAAATAAAATATAACATATAAGCTTAGTTAGTAATTACTTACTACATTTAATTGGGGTGAAATGAAATATATTTCAAGTACATTGCTAATTACTACTAAATAATTATTAGTAACAACCGTATCAACTAATGTAAGTCGAATAAGACAAATAATTATCACTCGTATTTTAATATTGATAATTTCTAATTGATTTTTTTTTTAATTTAGAGGATGTTACATTACTCACCCCCTTAAAAATAGTTTCTTTCTCGAAACTAGCTAGACATAAAAAGATTCGTAAGGAAGTATTTTATTCGACGACTATATAGTAGGTTCAAGTTATACAATAAATCCTGCACTAGAGGAGTTCCCATGAAAGAGAGGTGGGTCAACGAACCACTTAATAACCAAGTCTTTCCGTAGCCAGAATCCCCTAATACCACTTTTTACAGTGTTACCCTTCCCTTCTATTATGGATATTCTAAAAAGGTTTAAAGTATTGTCTTTATTACAAAAATTTAAATTATAACAAAAATAAATCATTAAAGAATATTCATAATTATTATAATTCAATTAGTCTAATTAATAATGTCATTCAAAAGAATATCAATTAATTATTGTATACTTTTAAATCAAATCAATCTAAATCAATACGCAATAATTCCATATTATAGCAAAATAAAACTAATCCTTTTATGATTCTAAATTTAAAAAAATAATTCCATTTATGGTAATTAATTAATCATGCCATAACTATAGAAACAATTATTGCATATCGTCGAATTAAACTAAGAGTAGTAAATTATTAAAAATTCAAATCACGAGTAGTGAATTCACAATATCATAATAATAAATTCATAAAGTTATTAAATCATAAGTATTAGCTTCATAACATATAAACAATAAAAAAAATTCAAATCACAAGTAGTAATTTCATAACGTCAATGAATATCTGTTATTAAATTAAATAACATATAAAAAAAAATCAAATTCCGATTAATAAATTCATCACGTCACACTATTAAATCTATAGCATTATTAAATCACAAGTATTAAATTCATAATATAAAAACATTTGTTTTTTTAAAAAAAATCGAATCACGAGTAGTAAATTTTTAATGTCGACCAATCACGAGTATTAAATTCACAACAGAAAAAAATCAAACCACAAGTATTAATTCGTAACATACAAACAATTATAACATTATATTCCTGAGTAGTAATTTCGTCACGTCATAATATTAGATTCATAACATTATTAAATCACAAGTACTAATCCATAGCATATGAACAAATATAAAAGAAAAATTCAAATTACGAGTAATAAATTCTTAATGTCAATAAATCATGAGTATTAAATTCATAACATACAAAAAAAATTCAAATATTGAGTAGTAAATTTGTAACGTCATAATATTAAATTCATAACATCATTAAACATAAAATCAATTAAAGCATAGAATCAAATTAAAACTATTTTCAATCACAAGAATTTAAGGCATATATTCAATAACAAACTTCAAGCAGGTTACACAATTTATGATACATAATAGGAAATTATGTACTTACTAAAATATAACAAAAACAAAAATACAAATCAAATAATTAATATAATTAGTGGCACATAATAGCACTTTACAACAATTATTGCGTATAATCAAATTAAAATTATTTTCGATCATAGGAATTTAATGCATATATTCAATAAGAAATTTTAAGTAGATTACACAATTAGTGATACATAATAGGAAATTATGCACTTACTAAAATAAAACAAAACAAAAATAGAAAATCAAATAATTAACATAATTAGTGGCACATAATAGCACTTTAAAGCAATTATTGCATATAATCAAATTAAAACTATTTTTAATCATAGGACGTTATATTGAATAACAAATTTCTAGTGGATTGCACAATTAGTGATACATAATAGGAAATTATGCACTTACTAAAATAAAACAAAAACAAAAATAGAAAATCCAACAATTAACACAAATAGTGGCACATAGTAACACTTTAAAAATCAGTAAAATCTAATAATTAGGGAAATAAACAATTAACACAATCAATGTTAAAATATATACGACAAACACGAAGCGTCCCACCCCAAAAGTCTAAGAATCATTGCTCTGATACCATAATGTAACGCCCGAGATTTTTAATCTATATAGTTACTTAAAAAGAATAATTATTTCTAAGAAAAGTATATGAATTTTATATTATTTTTTTATAATTGGCCTTTATTCACTTTACATAATTAGTAACAATCATGTTATTCAATATCATTAAGAAAATATTTATTCAAAAACTGAAATAATATGAAGATGATTATTCTAGTCAAAAGAGAACCACTTCAATATTCATAGAATTGTAGTATATTTTAACAATTTGTGACAAAAGATTAAAAGAGCTTAAAAATATTGCATAATTCCATTATTACAAAATTACCTTAAAAAAAACCCATGTTTATCCCACGTTCGCCATACGTTAATACTCACTAACTACTCTTGAATCTCCTTGAACTCACTAGTACCTAAAATGTTGTTGTAAGGGTCAATATTTTTCCATCATCCACATCAAACCAAAGCAAGACATCTAGAAGAATAACACAAAACTAATAAACGTAAAAACTTCCCGTTTAAAAGAAAAAAAATGAACAAACTAATAATTTGTATATCAAAACATATGCATGATGAATGCTCCTAGAACTACATGATCCGGATATACACCGGCCACTAAGGCAACTTCCACGAAGATGCATATGCCGTGACATGAAGATATAGTATCAAATAGATATATTCCAACAAACCGATAAATGGTATCTCAAAACTTATGTATGATGAATGCTCCTAACACTACATGATCCGGATATAAACTTGCCACTAAGACAACTTCCACACAGAAAATCACACCTGCCACTAAGGCAACTTCCACACAGAAAATCACATCTGCCACTAAGGTAACTTCCACCAGAAAATCACACCTGCCACTAAGGCAACTTCCTCACAGAAAATCACACCTGCCATTAAGACAACTTCTACGAAGATGCATATGTCATGCCATGAAAATGTAGTATGCAATATGTAACACCCCAAATTTTATAATAAACTATTTTATTAATTAAATAGGATTTTAAATAATTAATTTGATGTTAAAATTATTTTAATACGTATTGATAAATTTTGGGATAATTTTCGTTATATAAGTGCTTTCTATGATGTGCTAGTTTTAAAATATTAGATTAAATGAGCGACATAAATAATAATAGTATTTTAGTGTAATATTTTAAAGAAAAAGATTTTATGTGATTTTACGAGTATATACGCGTACCAAATTAATATAATATTTTTTTTGTGCGTTTGACTGATATTAAGTATGCACATAGATATATTTCCCTTATTTATAACTATTTTCTATTTTTAGTTATTTTTTTTTATAAACATTTATCTTGAAATACAATTGATATTGTGCCTGATTTCATTTATTTTTATATACTTGTTATGACATTGTGATTTTATATATATTTATTATGATTTAGTAATTACTATAAAATATTGATGTTATATTTATTTATTTTATAATTTTGACTATTTCCTAATATGTTGGTATTATTATAATGTGAGTATTTTGAGAAATAAGTATAATTGTAGAGATTATTTTGAATGTGAAAGTTTCAATTATTAGTAATATGTTTTTCTATATTAATTATTTTAATTACTCTAATTATAAAATATTAATAATATTTGAAAAATTGTGTTTAAAAGAATATTAAAAAGAAAATCAAATAATTATTAATTTTGTTTTAACAAAATAAAAATAAATAACTCATAAACGTGTCTACGTTGTGTTGTTATATTTTTACTATACTACTAACTATAATTATATACATATATATTAGATCCACTAAGTAAATATATACAGCTACATAAGTATGAAAGTAAATTACTACTGCCTGTGCCGAGAATGCTTTCTCATCAGCCGCTAAACCTACTAACCCTTTCTATAGTGCCGCACATTAAAAGAAAAGAGGGCAAAATACTCATTCACAAATAAAAAAAAAAAAAATAAAAAAAAAATTCTGAATCTAAAAACAAAAAGAAGAAAAGAAATTGGCGATATTGTGCGAAGTAGTCAACTTACTCGACAATAAGGTGAGTGTATTTGATATCGTTACAAATTTTGTATTTTAGTATCTCTACAAATTTCTTCCTTATTGTTTTAAAACTAAGTTTTAATCTCACTAAAAAGTTGACAATTTACTCATAGAATATACATATATTATAAAAGTTATAATCTGATTAGTTATTATTATCTCTTGTATTCATCTTCATCATATAATTTTTATGCTCCTGTCTTCTCTAACAATCAACTTATTACCTTTTCAATAACTATCATATGATCCTTTTTTATTAATATAATAATCAACCTATTACCATTTTCTTTGTTAAATACCAACTTGAAGTTTAAATTTCTGAAACAATAAACCATCTTATAACAATTTACAACATTAGGTAGTAAACTGCATTGCAAAATGTCTAATTTTATTTTACATTGAAAAAACATTAATTATTTTAATTCTAAACTGTAGGTATTATTCATTAGAAAGTAAATAAATATTATTAGTTGCCCTACATCCAGTACATCAGTTTCTTGTTTAAAATCAAAATTGTATACACCATTTATTTAGCATCCTATGATTCTGTTGTGTTTTAAAATTAAATATTTATGTGTATGTAATTGTGTTAATATATATATTAAATAAATTTTTGTTATACTATCAGTAGTAAATAATTTATTTGTATTTTGTTGTTTTATCATCTTTTCTGGGTTATTAGAGGCAACGTTTGACGAAGACATGATACATTAAATAAAGATATCATATCCGGTGCACAAAATCCTTGTCGAGGTAAGGGGTGAGAGAGTGTTTGAATTCATGAGTATAATATATTGTGAGATGAACGGGAAAACCGTATTTCCCAACGATTCATCCGAGGCTCGCTACGTATGGCAGTAGCCCTTTGAGAGATAAATTAATTAATATGCAAATATGAAAATTGTGAGATTAAAATGTAGAATAGAAATATTTGTAGGGTGTTGATTGATTTAATTTATTTGAATGTGTGATATTGATATTATCGTGATATTGGGTGTCGAATTAAATTTATATATATGTGTGATTAGATGAGTTTATGTGATGTGATAACAAAATCTGGATGTGTTGTGATAATTTTGTATAATGATGATGATGATGTACGATTAATAATTCTGATGTTATAAATTTGTGATAAGTTTATGTAATAATGTTTGATTGATGATAGTGATGCTATAAATTTGTGATGAGTTTATGTGATGATGTTGATAGTGATGTTCTAAACCGTGATGAGAATATTTAATTAACTTCATAGTTGATGAAATAATGGTGATTTCAATTTGTGTTTGAGATGACGGTTTTAATGGAGTATCATATACCAACGAGGGGAGAAAATAAATATTGTGAATTTGTGAAGTGGAGATTATTTTGTCATCATATAGGTAGGGCCTGACAAGCCTAGTGATTATGGGGAAGTACAACTGAATGAGCCTGATCGTGGCGGTCTGCTGTCGAGCCTTAAGGCAAGATTGTTATACCTTGGAGGTATTCGGGTGGGGAATTCCTAGGTGACTTGGAGGTAGCACTCCAAATGTCGGGAGCTACCACGCAACTCACGTTTACCTCGACTGTCACGTATATGTGTCTCGGGTTGAGTTGAGGGGATCTATGAGGACAGGGCCAAATTGAATTGTGCGTCCACCGGGATGGTGGCATAGTATCATGGCCTCCTAACCAAGTACTTCAGAGTTAGAATGGTACCACATTGTGAAGTAGAGTCTAAGCTCATGCATAGCATTGCATTTCCTTGTGATTGTTTTGTTGTGATTGATGTGTTTCAAAGGTAATATTAATTAGATGATTTGATGAATATTATAATGAGATGATTATTTTACTTGAGTGACTTTGATGTTATAGTATGATACTATTTAATTAAATGTTTTGATATATCTTAAAGTGATTATGATACGATTCTATTATGATTGTTTGCGTGTTCTTCTTACTTATATTAATCTATTAACATGATTTCAAAACTCACCTCCTTCATTGTTTGTGTTTGACTGGCTGGGCCCTGCGTTTGCGAAATCGCAGTTATTACAGGTTAATGAGTCTTGAAGTTCAAGTTTGGGAGGAACCCCGCTCAGATAGGTGATACCGGGAATAAGGGTTTTAATTTGTATTTTACTTATTTAATTTGAATTAAATTTTGTATTTTGCTTAGAAGTACTAGTAAGTTTTTAGAATTAAATCAAGTATTTATACTTAAATTAAGTTTATTGAGATTAAATTGTTTTATTTGAATAATAAAATTTGAATTGTTGCATGTGTACTTTGAGAAACGTGATATAGTAAATTAGTTACAAAAGTTTTTATTTTCTTGAAAATATAATTTTATTTATCCGCTGCAAATTTTATAGGAATATGTTATAAATTATTATATATATTATTTTGGGATTTAGAGTGTCACATTAGTGGTATTAGAGCCTGGTTTGTCCAATCAGGCCGAGTGGGTCGAGTGTCGGTTTTGTGTCAAGCAATGTTAGTAGTGTTAGTTGTGGTTGTGTATGTATCAATTATTTCACTATCAAATTTCTTTCTTTTTGTTGTTTTTGTGTCATTGTATTATGTGTTATATGCTATTGTGTAATTAAACATGATTTGTGATGTTACCATTTAACTAATTGTTGTTTGCTTACTTTGATAGTGTTATTGATTATAACTTTCTACCTAAGTGACTAAATAAATCATGAAATTATTTGTGGAGATTTTAGTTAATTTGAATTGTTGACTTGATTGCTTTAATTACTTATTTAGTGGACTAGTGACTTGAGTGTCTAACTCTATCTTTTGCTCTCTTGTGACTTGAGTGTCTAACTCTAGCCGTATGTTATAATTTATTAGTTTCATTGAAGTGGTCACATTTATTGATTGATAGGTCTTACTTGTATTTGTATGTATAACTAGATAGTAGTTATTAGTATTTTGTGGAAACCCAATTGAAAAGAAAAATATTTTATTCCTAAACTTTGAGTTGGATAGAAAATATATCTATTATGTTTAAACTTTTAGTTGTGACTAGAAAAATTTATTTTTGATTTTAAGTTGACTTTAGTAGAAAAAATAAATAAAAGTTATGATGGCTGTCATTACTATTATTATTGGTTTAGGATAATGTTGTAGATGTTATTATCAATTTTAAATCATGTCTTGGAAAATATTTATAAAATCTTAACATTCAATTTTTATATGGTACATAACTTGAGTTTATCAAAAGTGAAAATCACTTGAATATTAAAGGTAGGTGGAATTTTAAAGTTAGACTTCTTAGAAAATTTCATATTTTACTACATAGAAGTCAAATATTAAATTTAATCTCATAAAAATTAGGGGTTTTATTAATCTACATTTATTTCTTTTAAAATACAAGTAATCACGATTATTTATTTCATGTCATTCAACTAAGGGCCTAACAATAATCTGTGTGGGGAAAAGCCCTTACCTTGGTCTCTTTCCTTCCTAGTACAAAGCTCTAAGCCCCCACAAAGTCGATCATAAAGAAAAGATGTTCTAAGCTTTTGATGCCGAAAAAAGAGGAGGTGATGGTGATGGTGGCTTGGATTTTCGGTTTTATTTATAAAAGGTTTTGTGAACTAGGGTTTCAGTATTCTTTTCTTAGTGTTGGGCCTAAATGAGGAATAGGAGGGAGACAATATTATTTTTACTACTATTATTACTACAACTACTAATTCTATTATTATTATTATTATTACTATTATTATTATTATTGTTATTATTATTATTATCATTATTATTATTATTATTATTATTATTATTAATATTATTACTATTACTGTTACTCTTACTATTACTGTTACTGTTATTCTTATTCTTATTCTTATTATTAATATTATTATTATTAAATAAATCCAACAATTACTAAAATTATTTTTTTTAACACAATTTCAATACTAATATTTTACCACTATTTCAAAACTAATATTTATAAAAAGTAATTTAACTAATTACTATTTGAAAATGCATTAATAACAAAAACTCATTTACAATATTAACTACAATTTTTACTATACAATTTTACAATAAACTCACATAACATACTACCATAATAATGGAATAGTCAAAACGATAAAATAATTAAATATAACACAAATAATTTATATTTATTACTAAATCCCAATAAATACGTTTAAAACCATCACATCATAGAAAATATATAGAAATAAAGATATTAATCACAATATTACTACCATCTCAAAACCATTAATTATAAAATAAATAATTAAAATATGAAATAGTCTTAAATAATTAAAATATAACTATGCACAAATTTATTATATAGTTTAACGTACATGAAAATATCACCACAAATATCTAATGCATATCTATATTTTAAACTCACTCAAAATCTTATCATCTAAAATACTTTTGCTAAAATACTATTATATATTTTTTTAAATAAATTAAATAACAAAATATAATATTTATAATTTATATTACTCATAAAATCAAATATATATGGCTATCAAACCATAAGATACTCATACATATAAGGAGAAGTAATCATAAAATTAATCAACATATATTCTAAAATAATTTTAACACCAAATTAATTTCTTTAAAATCCTATTTAATTAATAAAATAGTTTATCATGAAATTTGGGATGTTACAATTCTACCCAACTTACAGAAATTTCGTCCTCGAAAATTGTAATGACGAATAAGCAAACAAATACATAAATTACTGCAGTCAAAATCGAAACTTAGTCTCCAAAGATATAATAAACATGTCGAAGGTATTCATAATTTATTTAAGTAAAACATATCAGAAATCAATTGCATAGCATGACAGGGAATATAAAATGAGTTTAAAACGCATATCACATTTAGCATTCAATTATGGACGACAATAACATAGAGTCACTCACTATAATCTACAAATAAAATATAACATATAAGTTTAGTTAGTAATTACTTACTACATTTAATTGGGGTGAAATGAAACATATTTCAAGTACATTACTAATTACTACTAAATAATTATTAGTAACAACTGCATGAACTAATGTAAGTCGAATAAGACAAATAACTATCACTCGTATTTTAATATTGAATAATATTGATAATTTCTGATTGATTTTTTTTTTTTTAATTTAGAGCATGTTACACCACCTATCACGGGTCAGCATGATTTACCAAAAATGTGCACTCTATCACAAAACCTTACACGACACGACAATTCCCGCAAGAATAAGATGAACCAACAAATCATGTGGAATCATCTCGTGGCCCATCCGGTCACCACTATCACCATGGCCCATCCGGTCGCCATGTACTATGAAATGCATGAGCATACTCTGACTCTATCCACGACAATCGTTAAGTAAATGCAGATATTAAAAGATTCCCCATTTTTAATACTCATTTAACTCTAACAATTTTCACGACAATCATTAAGTAAAAGCAGATATTAAAAGATTCTCCATTTTTAATACTCGTTTAACTCTAATGATTTTCAAATTCCCCATAGAGCATACTCTGACATATTCTTAAATTCAATCAACAATTCTCACCAAATCACATCAATTCATTTTTCCACAACATCCACACAAACACATCTAAAAATTTATAAATATTAATTATGAACACGTCAAATACGACAAACACAAATCATCACAACCCACCACTCAAACACATCAAATTTCATTTTCTCAAAATCATACATAAATGAGTTAAATTCATTTTCCACTAAACACTCATCAATATAACCAAGACCTAACTCTTAAATTTCACCCATAAAAGCATTAAATTCATTTTCCCCAAATCAACACTTCAACCGTAACAAATTTCTTTTCCACACAACCACAATTAAGTCCCTAAATGCAAACTAAAAGTTTGGAAGGCAACCTTACCTTAACAATAGCTTTAACGAGCGATTACCGTATCGCGAGTAATTCCGATAAAATCTCCGTTCACGAAGTCACTTCCAAAGTTAGTTCACAAGCACCGTAGCGTGGAGGTGAGCAACTTTCCCTTGTATCTCTTTGTGAAACGAAGCATAGATCTAGACGAAATATGGAGGTTTGTGTTTGACGGTTTTGAAATCCCTAACACCGTTTTCGAATCCGAGAAGACAAAAGAGGACAGAGAGAAGAAGTCGAGCAGTAGGAGAATATTTTTCTTTCACTAACTTGGTTTTCTTGAAGTCAAAGAAAGAAAAGAAATGGAAGGTAGAAGGAAGAGGAAGAAGGGTTCTCGAGAATGGAGGGAAGCGTATTAATTTTCCCTCTGTTTCTGTTTTCTTCCTTTTCTAACACACACACACACACACACACACACATATATATATATATATATATATATATATATATATATTATATACTTAAATTCAAACTCCAACAAATATCTAACAACTCTTCCACACATCACTTCACTCACATCTCAAACTATTTTGATAAAAATATCTAGTCTCGTCGCAACTCAATTGACTTATACAATTTTTAGCAACTCGAGATATTTTTAACAAAACTCCCCAGAATTAAATTATTCGTAAAAGATTCACCGCAATTAATTTAATTTATTTATCGATGAGTAATTTTAATCGGGGCATCAAAATATGTTTTTGGTCATTTAAACTCACAAAATATTAATAACTTGGCTAAAAAGCCTATGAGTTCACAACCAAAATACACTAAAATATATAAAGTATAATTTAAAATTATGGGTCTTACATTACTACCCCCCTAAAATTAGTTTCGTCCTCGAAACTACGCGTCGATAAGTAACTTTGGGTGTTGTTCTCTCATCTTGCTCTCCAGTTCCCAAGTCGCATCTCCAGTAATTGGGTTCCAAATCACCTTTACCAACGAAACATCCTTGGTCCTCAATCGCTTAATCTTCGTGTCATCAATTCTCACAGGTGGTACTTCGAATGACAAGTTATTCTTTAGTTGGATTGTGTCTGGTTCAATCACATGAGATGGATCTGCAAGATATTTCCTTAACTGTGACACATGAAACACGTCATGAATATTGCACGGTATCGGAGGCAATGCAATCCGATAAGCAACAGGCCCAATTCGTGCAGAAATCTGATATGGTCCAATGAATTTCACAGTCAATTTCTTCGATTTCAAGGCTCTACCAATTCCAGTAGTAGGTGTGACTCTTAGAAATACATGGTCACCCTGTTTGAATTCTAAAAGTCTGCGACGCGTGTCCGCATAACTCTTCTGACGATCTTGTGAAGTCTTCATTTTCTCCTTGATCTTCTTTACCTTAGTTGTAGTCTGTTGTACCATCTCTGGTCTGACAATCATACTTTCACCGTCCTTATACCAACACAAAGGCGTTTGACACTTGCACCCATTATAAAGCCTCATTTGGTGCCATTCCAATACTTGCGTGGAAACTATTGTTGTAGGTGAACTAAACCAACGGAAGTACATCATCCCAACTTCCTCTATCATCTAATACACATGCTCTCAATAGATCTTCCAAGGACTGATGTAACACCCTGATTTTTAAACAGCGAGAGTGTATTTTTTTTTTCAAAACAAATTCATAAAACAAAGAAATAAATAAGGAAATACCTTTGGATAAATATTTAAGTCAATATATTCACTTGCAGTAGAATAGTTTTTTGAAATATGAATCCAAAGTATTTACACATCAAAAGTGGTATATGGAACTCATCGAAAATAACATGTTATGTTGACAATATTAGTATAGGTACAGTCTTCCAATTTAAAATAAACACAATTCAAAAGAAATACATTTGTTCCCTCTATGTCAACCTAATCTGATCATTCTACAAAACAAACTAAACACACTGAGTGATCTCCACGCGCCTCGTAAGATCCTCCTAACATAGCTCCTGTCAGGCGTTCCCATCTACATTCCTATCCACAGGGTACGAACCGGTAGGATTGTCCTGGCTCTCATCAGTGATAGAACCTTTAATTCCAAAGTAACCCCTAATTCCTTAGTGGATTTAAGATTAGAATTAAGCATTACCGTATAGAAATTCTCTTGTAAATTATTGCTTTGCAACTAATTTAATTGGTTTCATGACTTGCATCTATCCCTAGACTACAAATTCATGAATTTCTCATCTCAAGAATTCGTAAAGTCTACTTCCGTTTCAAAATACAAATCGTAGAACATTTTAATGTTGATCAAGCAATAAAAAGCATTAAGCACAGAGATGAGAAAAACAATTCAATAAACTCATTCATATAACTAAAAATCAATTCAGAAAAATAAGGGTTTCATCTGGTTACACTCATCCCTAACAAATAGGGTTTAGTTACTCATGACAGAGATACAAAAGATAAGGATTAAAGAAGAATTACAAGAATGATTCATGGATGATTCTTGATAAAACTGCTTCAATGGCGTTAGAAACGACCGTCTTTGAGTTTCTATGCTAGGGCACAAGTCTCCCCACTTCCGCAGGAGTCAAAAAGATCCCTAAACAGTGAAAAATTGTGTTTTTATGATTGCTGATGTGTGTCATACGCCCCAGGCGCAGGATTTGCGCTCCGAGTGCGCCTGGACAGTGTTGAATTACTGGAAATGCGCTTCAGGCGCGCAGGGCGCGCTCCAGGCGCACAACATCTGCTGTCTGACGTAGTTTTCATTTTTCTCATCTTTCGAGTCTGAATTTGGTTCCGGTGTCTTCATGAAATTTGTAGCTATGGATCTTAGCTTTCATTTTCATTTGGTTTGACTCTAATTAGACATCTACAACTCCAGATATGGCTGAAATACTCCACATAGGTCATGTTGATTTCTCACCAAAATTCAGCACTGCACTAAAACAAAGTAACAACGCAAAACTACAAAAAATCTCCACTTAATTAAGCAAATAAGAACAAAAACATTTCATTAAATCAAATAACTAAAATCAACAAAATATATCAAATAACTCATTAAATTAACTAATGATTAAAGATAAATAAGACTAAAATCAATAGAAATTATGCATATGATGAAGAGTCATCAGAGGGCAAAGCCCAGATTTCCATAATAGTAGTAAAGGGTCACCAACCAAAATTAACAGTTAACATATAACATTTATGTTTTTAAATGCAGAAAATAACCTTTCAACTTAGCATGTACCTTAAAAGGGTTTTCCATATGCTAAAAGTTCATATAATGCTTGCCAAAAAAATGAAATCAAAATAAGTCTTAAATAAATCAAGTAATAAACAACTGACAAATCCATTGATAAACCAATTGAGCAAACGATTATCTGACTCAGAGTAAGAGTTTCTACAAAGCAAATCGATTGGGAAATCGATTTGGATGAAGGTTTTTAGTGAAACATGTACTCTGGGCTTAAATCAACCGATTGGGCAATCGATTGAATGAATAGCTGAGCCATTGTAACAAATTCAATCGATTGGCAAATTGATTTCGACCAATTAGCTGAGCTGTTGTAATAGCCCAAATCGATTGGCAAATCGATTGGCACAATATCTTTTCAAGATTTAAGAAAACAGGATACATAGCAAGCGATTTCTTAATTGGTTTTATGAAACATATTTACAAAATCGATTGGCACATCGATTTTGTCAAATTAGCTGAGCTCCTGTAATGCATCAAATCGATTGGCAAATCGATTTTTATAAATGGTTTTTCACAGAATCGATTTGGGAATCGATTTCCCTGACTATTTTTCTAAAACTACACAAACTAACTCAATCACATTCACACACAACTCCAAAACATACAACTTAGCAATTTCAACACAATCACCACGACAACTTGAGCTTCGAAATAGTTTTACAATCAATCATACTTACACACAATATCAATACATAACACTTAGCAATTTCAACACAATTACCACAACATATAGAGTTCAAACACTCAATCATAAACTTGAATCAAACACGACTCGTGTGCCAAACACCCTAATGCAATGCGTATATGCCAAAATGCATGGACTCGGAATTCCAAACCAAAACCCTCATCGAAGGGTCGTAAATCATAATCGTACCACCTATCACAGGCCAAAGTACTAAATTACCGAGGTGCCACCTATCACGGGTCAGCACGATTTACTAAAAAAACGTAAATTGTAAACATATCACCTATCACGGGTCAGTACTGTTTATCGAGGTGCCACCTATCACGGGTCAGCACGATTTACTAAAAGAAAATGCGTAAACCGTAAACGTACCACCTATCACAGGCCAAAGTACTATTTATCGAGGTGCCACCTATCATAGGTCAGCACGATTTACCAAAAACGTAAATCATAAATGTACCGCCTATCACAGGCCAAAGTACTATTTACCGAGGTGCCACCTATCACGGGTCAGCATGATTTACCAAAATGAAATGCATGAGCATACTCTGACTCTATCTACGTCAATCGTTAAGTAAATGCAGATATTAAAAGATTCCCCATTTTAAATACTCAGTTAACTCTAACAATTTTCACAACAATCGTTAAGTAAACAGAGATATTAAAAGATCCCCCATTTCTAATACTCGTTTAACTCTAACGATTTTTACTACAAACATTAAGTAAACAAGGATATTAAGAGATTCCCCATTCTTAATACTCATTTAACTTAAACGATTTTCACAACAAAAATTAAGTAAGCAGAGATATTAAAAGATTCCCCGTTTTTAATACCCGTTTAACTCTAATGGTTTTCACAACAACATTAAGTAAACGTAGACATTAAGAGATTCCCCATTCTTAATACTCGTTTAACTCTAATGGTTTTCAAATTTCACACATAACATACTCAAATATATTCACAAATTCAATCCACAATTCACACCAAAACACATCAATTCATTTTTCCACAAAAATCCACACAAACACATCTCAAATTTCATAAGTATTAATTATGAACACGTCGAATACGATGACACAAATCAACACAACCCACCACTCAAACACAACAAATTTCATTCACTCAAAATCATACATAAATGAGTTAAATTCATTTTCCACGAAACTTTCATCAATATCACCAAAACCCCACATTAGAATTTCACTCATAAAAGCATTAAATTCATTTTCCCCAAATCAACACTTCATCCCTAACCAAATTCTTTTCCACACAATCACAGATAAGTCCCTAAATGCAAACTAAAAGTTTGGAACGAGCCCTTACCTTCACGTTAGCTTTAACGTGCGATTACGGTACCGCGAGTAAATCCGGTAAAATCTTTTGTCTTTCTTTCCTTTATTTTTCTTTTCTTTCGTTTTCCTTCTTTCCTTTCTATTTTCTTTTCTTTTTCCCTCCAACCAAATATATATATATATATATATATATTAATTACTTTTAACAAATATCTCAAAATATCTAGATATTTATTAAATTACCATTTCACCCATAACCTCTCCAAACCACTTTTGTTAAAATATCTACTCTCGTCGCAACTCAATTGACATATACAACTTTTAGAAATCTCGAGACATTTTTAACAAAACTCCCCAGAATTAAATTCTTTGTAAAGAATTCATCGTACTTAATTGAATTTACTTATCGACGAATAATTTTAATCGGGCATCAAAATATCTTTTTGGTCCTATAAACTCCAAACTATTAATAACTTTGGCTAAAAGCCTCCGAGTTCAATACCAAAAATACACTAAAATACATAAGGTATACTTTAAAATTATGGGTCTTACATTACTACCCCCCTAAAATTAGTTTCGTCCTCGAAACTATGCGTCGATAAATAACTCTGGGTGTTGTTCTCTCATCTTGCTCTCTGGTTCCCAAGTCGCATCTCTAGTAATTGGGTTCCAAACTACTTTGACCAACGAAACATCCTTGGTCCTCAATCGCTTAATCTTCCTGTCATCAATTCTCACAGGTGGTACTTTGAATGACAAGTTATCCTTTAGCTGGATTGTGTCTAGTTCGATCACATGAGATGGATTTGCAAGATATTTCCTTAATTGTGACACATGAAACACGTCATGAATATTGGACAGTATCGGAGGCAATGCAATCCGATAAGCAACAGGCCCAATTCATGCAAAAATCTAATATGGTCCAATGAATTTTGGAGTCAACTTCTTCGATTTCAATGCTCTACCAACCCCAGTAGTAGGTGTGACTCTTAGAAGGGTTTTCCATATGCTAAAAGTTCATATAATACTTTCCAAATAAAACTGAAATCAAAATAAAGTTCTCAATCCATCAAGTAATACATAACTGACCAAAACATTGATAAATCAATTGAGCAATCGATTATCTAACTCAAAATAAGAATTTCTACTAAGCCAATCGATTGGGAAATCGATTTCCTGAAGGTTTTTAGTGGCCAAAATCTAGAGAGAGAGTCTTGTGAAATGAATGGTTTGGAAGAGGGAAATTGAGGCCTATTTATTGTCGTTGGTTGGACAATTTTTGCCCAGCCACAATATTTTTGTCCGACGGATTAAGGATTTCTAAAATTCCTCCCTTTTTTGTTCTTGCTCCAAGACACATTTTAGGCAACTTAAGGACCAAAGTGACAATGTTTAAATCTAAGTAATCTTTCCAAATAATACCTAAATGTCCTAAGCTTATTTTAACAGTTAACTAACGATTCTAAGTGCGTTTTAACATTCTTTAATGAAAATTATGTTGTTATATCATTCATTTCCTTTATCTAAATACTAAATGGTGTTATTATGTGTGTTTAATATACTTAAATCGTTCACTCTATTTAAAGTTATTCTCTCTTTCATTTTTCTCATCTGTTTCTTGCATTCTATCTACCAGACTACCTCTCTTGTTTCATTTATTCCTTATTCTTCTTCACACTCAATTCTAATGCATATCAACTATTTCTCTCCCAAAAATGAAGAAAAATCGAAAAGATAATGTAATTTTAAGGTCTCCTAGTTAGTTTGTGCTTAGTGTTTTTAGTGATGTCAAAATTAGTTTAGCCTATATGTTGTATGTATGCTTTGTTTATCTTAATTCTCAATCTCTTGCAAATATTACTTGAATAAGAAAGAGCTCGTGAAAGAGAATATTACTTGAATAAGAAAGAGCTCATGAAAGAGAATATGTTATCATGAATAAGCTTTGTAGCATGTTATTTCAACATGCATAGACTTAGTGGCATCTTCCTATTGAATTTTATACTTCAAAACACCTTAAAAATCTTTCCTAAGTGATTTTTAATATTGTGAATCAGCTTAGTGACAATAAAAACTAAGATTTTGATGTCACGGGGTTGCGAATCAATTCACATGACACGTGAATCATGTCAGAATGTTTTAGTCATCATCAATATATTTAATATATACAACTGTACATGTAACCTCCCAAAAAAATTGAGATCAAGTTCAAATTAGTCATCAATTAATGCAAACACTCTTTGTATTACCTCTCAACTACCAAATGTGAAGTCTTCTTCATCCAATGTTAGATGAATCCTACTTCTAGATAATGGATGAATCATAAAAGTAAAATATATTCTCTGATATTTATTAAAAATAAATAAATAAGGCTTACGTTATTAGTTAATGTGTTGGTATAACAACTAAAACAAATTGTAGGACACATGAACTTAAAAAAACAGTATTTTATAAATAAATAAATAAAAAGTTAAAAGCTCGAAAGATTAGAAATGTGGTGACTATGATCTTAATTTCAGATTCGGAATAGGGAGTGTGAACCTATTGGATACAAGGGGAGGTCGAAAAGGATAGGTCAGCGGCGTGAAAAAGATAGGGAGGATATTTCCAGTTTTCCACGAGAAGAGAGGTATATGTGTTAATGGAAGAAAAATCTGAATGCGCGTGGCTAAATTTTTTTTTTTTTAGAAAAAAGGGTCACATGATTGTTAGAATAGATGCTTCTCAAATCTAGAGAGGATAAATATATTTCTTGTAACTAGGATCAAAATTGATTTTTAAATTTTTAGTCAAAGAAAATTATATCAAACTTGATAGCTCAAAATACTAACACTAATTGATGAGAGAATTTTTCCTACTGATTTGATAATGAATGATGATGTTTGAATACAATAGAAAATTCTCTTAAATCCTATGAATGTAAAGCAATTTAATCTTAAAGATCTTTGATCTCTGTTTATTCTTCAAAAGCCCCAAATCAATTGATCCACTATTAGACATATGTTCGTTTTTGATATTATTGACAAACATACATCTTGAAATAAATCTGACATTGTGAACTGAAAAAAATTTCAGGAACAACAACTCAATCCTACAAACTTGAGACAATTGCTTGGAACTCAAGAATACAACAAAAACTTGCAGATTCATAAGAAAATCGATTAGTAAAATCGATTCTGTAATATGGTTGAATGATATTATCCAGTCTGGGATTAATCAATCGATGGGCAAAATCGATTTGCACATCTTATGAAAAATCAAACAGGCTATCAATTGATTAGGCAAATCGATTGGTACAATTATTAGAAAATAAATTGTGCAAGTCAGAGAGCTAGTTTGCCACAAATCGATTAGGCAGATCGATTGTTTAAATCACCAGGACTGATCTGATTCCTTACATCGATTAGACAAATCGATTGGTACATTTACTGAAATTAAAATGCGCAAGTCAGTAGCATGCCTTGCAAGCTAATCGATTTGGAAAATTGATTAATCCAATCACTTCTTATTTTTGTTTGTCTACATCGATTGACACAATCGAGTGTGAATGTCCCAGAGCCAAATCAATGATTACTAAATCGATTAGGCAAATCGATTTACTAAAATAAGTTTCAAAATAACCTTGGTCTGGAACATACACAGTCGATTAACACAATCTACTATTTTACTTCAGTTGAATTAAGTTTGGCATCAATCGACGTGGTAAATCGATTGAATGAACCAACTGTTGAAATACGCTTCAGACTTAAGTTTACAAGCGGTTAGGCAAATCGATTTGTGAAAATCACTGTGTCCCTGGAACCAATGAAATCGATTGACTAAAGCGATTGGTGCAAAAAGTTTTAGAAACAGAGATGACTGAAATGGTTGAATCGATCAAGTACATCGATTATTTTAATCTCGTTGTTGGAACAAAACACGCCAAGTCGATTATGAACATCGATTCAATTAAGTACATTCGTCCAAGTCTGAAGAACTCAGTTAAAATAATCGATTCGTTAAATCGATTAGTGTATGTAGTTTCAAGATTCAAGAAAAACAAGATTCGCGAAATCGAATGGTTATATCGATTAGTGTGCTTCATAACTTTAATGAATTGATTTTCCAAATCGATTCATACGTTGTTTTTCTAGAAACTATATAAACTGTTTTCATACATAACTTTCAAAAAACACACACACATAGATATGAGATGACAGTTTCATAACTCACACAAAAAATACAATTTACCACTAACTCTTTCTCAACTGACATTACTTTGAACATCTTTTTCAGCCATGAACAATCAACGTTTGTGATCAATGAGGATCGAAAAAGACTGAATTGAGAAAGACTGCTTTGAGAAGAAGGAAGATCAAGAACTTTGTAAAATTGATCTGTTTCAATTTCTGTAAACCATTTTCTGTAACCAAATTACTTTGAGAAAATCCAGTTATTACTGTTGGTGTTCTTCGAGGTTGAGGGTTGTCAACAAGAAGACGCTTGACTGGATTCTTGGTCAAGTTTATGGGACTTAAACTTGGGAATTCAGGGAGGGAAATATAGAACAGGGAGAATAGTTTAAGATTGGTGCGAGGCGCTGTGTAAAGATCTGTAAACTGATTCTAATAAGTTCTATTGGATAGGCTAAGATCTAGTTGGATCTTAGGACTGGATGTCGGTCGTCACGAGACGGCTGAACCAGTATAAAAATCTGCGTACACTTTTCTTTCCCTTATCTCGTTTAAATTTCTGCAATTGTTACATTTATGATATTGATTGAATGCATGATAAAGATTCTATGTTAAGTGACGTTGTATGATTAATTGTCTTAACATAATTGCATGAAAATCAACATCTTGGATAATAATTGTTTTCTGATGCATTTCTCCATATATACCATGATCCATATACTTTGACATTCATTAGAATTGTTTATTAGGGACCTTATTCAATCTTGTGTTTAGTAAATTTTGAATTTATTAAACTGCTGCGCATATTGTTAGAATAGACATTATTCGGCATAAATCTTCCGCAAATCAGAGGTCTTATCCCCCAACATCCATAAGATTTGGTCACAATCTTCAATTTGATTTGTTACACTCCAATTGATGAAATCCGTTTTTTGAGTCTTCAATTTTCAATTGAATATTCTCTAAAGTCTTCAATCTAATTGAGCTAATTTTCCTTCCACCTCTTGAAGATTTCAAACCAAACTCTTATAATCTCCTTTACAAGAGAAAAGAATTTGGATTCTTTTACTTCTTCAATTGTAACCTTGAACCCTCAAGATTTACAACACCATCAACACTCAAAAAACAAAGCAATTCTTGTTATGTTTTCTCCCAATCAATCACTCACATCAAAGGATTTCAAAGACACTTTGTATGAGAGAGAAATGAATGTTTCACTATTATTGAATGAATGAAAAATAAATGGTTTTTTTTTGTATGTGGTAAAGTGTGAAATAATTTGGTGCTGCTGTAAAAATAAACAAAACTCGTGTGTGGTTTGAATCACATTAAAAAATTATATGATGATTCGAATCACACCCAACTAGGTGATTCAAATCAACCTTCATCTGATTTAAAGCACATTATAAAAAATGATATGATGATTTGAATCAACTTAAATTTCTATTCAGATAATTCAAATCAACCTTAATATGACTCGAATTACATTGTCAAAAATGATATGATGATTTGAATCAACTTAAATTTTTATTTAGAGATTTCGAATCAACCTTAATATGATTCAAATTACACTATAAAAAATGTTATGATAATTTAAATCAACTTAAATTTCTTTTCAGATGATTTGAATCACACCCAAATAGGTAATTCAAATCAACCTCAAGGTGATTTGAATTACACTATTTATTATCCTAAAAAACTTGAAAAATATATTAGTAATTTGAATCAACTCAAATTCATATTCAACTTATTTGAATAAAAAAAAAAAGGAATTGATAACGATGATTTTCAAGATTTTAATGCATGTGTTGGACATTAATTTTCTAATACCGTAAGGTGTCAATGATTATTGGGAAACTCTTAGTTACATCATCTAATATATATGAACTTAGTTTTGACGTCATTCAAATAATCTTAGTCTAAAACACAAAGGACCATACACTCACAGTAATGTACTAAAAAGAATCTTATAATCTCAACCCTCAAATTTGATCCAATGGATTGGTTGTTAATGCTTTCTCTCACTCTCACATATATATTTCATTCTCATTATATGGTCTCTGCATGGTCATCAAGAAAAAGTGATCTCAATATTTAATTTTTAGATACATATTTTCATTATTTGTATGTTATATTTATAGCAATTGAAAAATTTATATTTAATTCATCCCAAATTCAAATTAAAATTTTATATTTTTGTGGAGAAACTTTTTATATTATTCTACACATGTTCCCAGAAAATCATTTAAGAGTTGAAAGATAATTAAAAATGTTTTATTCCAACAATATACTACAAATATTTATAAAATAATTCTGTAAGAACTAAAAAATATTATTTTTTATTGAAACTAAAAAAACATTAAAACTTTCTAAAAACAAAACACTAATTTAACCCTACTTTTTATTAAGTAAATAATTTGATTATTTCGATATTTATAAATAACCTATATCAAATTGTTGTATTCAAATATAAAATTATTAAAACGATATCTAAGTCCACAAATAATATCCGTTGTGAGCAAAGTTATGAGGATTTAAAGTCTTGCGACCTTTGAAAGGTGATTTGGAGAAGGAAATACCCACAAAAGAATCTAAGTTTTTTTTTTAAATATATATATATATATATAAGGTGATTTGGAGAAGGAAATACCCACAAAAGAATCTAAGTTTTTTTTTTAAATATATATATATATATATATATTAAACATTAAATACAGGTGGTCTATGTTGAGTGACACATTTTTCAATATTAAAAGTGTGTAAAAAATTAGTCATGTATTGTTTTATTGTAACTTTAAATGAAACAAAATAATGCGACAAAAAAGTTAAAGAATACTATTGACAAATTCACACAAATCCAATCCTATAGTAGTTATAGTAAAAATTAGTTATATTACATGTAGTAATAGTATCTACTAACAACAATATTCACGTATTAGTCAATGATTATCATTATGCTTTGATGTGATTAAAGTGTTTTTGCATAATAAGATCATTTAATAATAATATCAGCTGGGCAAAAAGTTCTCATTATTTTCTGCATCGTTACTCTCGTTAATTCCTAAAAAAGTTCTCATTATTTTCTGCATCGTTACTCTGATTAATTCTTCAAAAAGCAAAATTATTTTAAATAAAATATGTTATAACATAAGTTATTCTAACTAAATCATTTATTATTAATATCTTTAAACTCTAGTTATAAATATTGACATTGTTATGTTTGATGTGTTGTTTTAAATTCGAATCCTTATTAAATTGAACGTCCTATCTTAAATTTGAATTTAAAATTTTATAATTGTATAAATTAATAATAGTATAATTTATTATATTTGAAAAAAAAAACATCTATTATCAATATCTTATCTAAAAAACTAATATACTTTGCCTCCTAAAAAAATTAATATACTTTGAAAAAGTCTAAACTATTCTTAACTCATTTCTTGAAGCATCATTGGTTTTGAGGTATAGACATATCTAAACATTTCTAACATTTATTGCAGATTAGAATTACAGTTTGATTTGATATAAAGTTGCTACTCTATTTTTAGCTACGTTTTTTCCCCTTCTTGTCTTTACTCTTCTCTTATTTCTTCCTTGATCCATCTTAAAAATGTTATATTTTTTAATTTTTTTTTTCTCCTTTTTTTTACTCTTCTCTTATTTCTTTCTTCATCCATTTAACACATCTTAAATCATCTTTACTTTTTTTTTTTACATTTTCCCAACTTTTAAATCATCTTTACCATCTTAACAAATGATGCATCTACAACATTTATGGTCTATGGCAATACTTTTTTAAGCAACATGTATAAAATGTCTCAAATAATAATAAATTATTTCAAGATGACGATATAGGTGATAAATTTCAAGATGATGAATTTGAAATGTACGATATAGATAATGAATATGAGGAAGATGCACTTGAATGAGTTGGACGATGAACTTATGGATGATGTTTTTTGTTAGGCTTGTACTTAATTGAAGCGTCAAAACTTTAAGAAACTATATTTTGTTATTTTGCTAGACTTATACTTTAAAGTGCTAAACTTTATATATTATGATATGAGATTTTGTTTACTATGTACTATGGATTTGAATACAACTTAGTTAATAACTTGTGTTAAATTTCAATTATATTTTCCTTGATTCAATTATTTCGAGTTATGTATAATTATTATAAGTAAAATAAAAGAGAAGATTAAAAATTAAAAGAGTTGTGTATGTAATTAAATTATTATGTTTATAAAATAATTTATTATAAAATAAATAGCATAATGTCTAGTTTACGATTTATATTGAAATAATAGAAAAATAAATTTTTTATCCATGTAATATGAATACAGTTTAAAATTGTTGTCTATATGCACTAGCAACATTTTATTAATGTTCTCATTGTATTCTTTTAAGGCAACATTTATCAATTTTTGTCAGTTGTGGCAACAATTAAAAATTGTTGTCTTAGATGTGTTGAAAAATTGTTTCCTATTCCTACAGTTTAGACAACGTTTTTAAATAGTGTGTCCAAAAGTGCAAACAAAATATTGCCAAAAGTAATAGGCAATGCTCGCATATGAGATACATGAAAAGTGTTATCTATTCTCTTTAACAACATTTTTCCTGTGTTTTGACAATATTTTTCAAATGTTGTTGAAAAGCAAAAATGTTGTAGTGATAGTTACTAAAACTTCCTTCATCCATCTTAAATCATCTTTAACTTTTTTTTTCTTTTAATATTCCTCTTAAATCTTAAACCCTAAACAAAAATAATTAATGTTTAATATAATTTTTTTAAAAAAAAATTCTTCTAAATAAATGAAAATAAATAGAAGGGAACAAAACTAAGTTGTTAGTAACAAGATTGAACCCTCGTACATACGATAAATTTTCATTGAAAAAAATTTAAAATGATTATTATATAAGACCAAGTTGTCACTTTTAAAATTGAGCTAACATTCAAGGACAATTTTTTACTCATAAAATTTCAGAATAATTATCATATCAGAAACAAATTATCATTAATAAGATTGAACTATCATACACCGAATCAGTTATCACTTATTAAAAATTCAAAATAATATCATACATGAGACAAGTTATCATTGATTATCATTTCTTAAATTGAACTATCACACAAGAGATAAATTATCACTTATTAAAATTTCAAAATAATTATTAAATACGGTACAAGTTGTCACTGATAAAAATTAAAAAATAACTATCATATAAGGAGCTAGTTGACATTTATGAGATTGAACTATAATACACATGACACATTTTCACTAATAAAAATTTTAAAATAACCATCATACACGAAATAAGCTGTTACTCATGAAATTGAATTATTCTATACATAACAAATTTTCACTATTAAAAGATAAAAATTAGTTATCATTCATGGGACAAGTATTCCCTAATAAAAATTACAAAATAACTATAATATCCAAGATAAATTGACACTTGTGATATTAAACTATCATACACAGAATAAGTTCTCAATTATATAAATTTCACAATAACTATCATAAATACAATAAATTGTCGTTGATAAGATTGAACATTTAATAAATTTTGTCTCTACAATTATTCTTATTTTAGTTAAAAATTTAACAAATAAAAAGTAAAATGACCTGCACATATTTTACAAATTTTCATCACCCAATAATAGACCAAATCTTTCGCATTTGCGACTTCACTTGAGAACAAAAATTGTATTTCTCTCTAACGAAATTAAATGGAAAACCTTTTTTGCATTCCTCCCTTTAACCATATTATTGAATGATAAGAAATTATCAACCACACCTCCTCCCCAAGAAACTAGATGTCATTTAAGCCATAGGAATACTGACTGTTAGACAAAGTTTGTTATATTACACAAGGAAAAAAAAAAGTTTTATTTGATGTGCTTAATAAGATAGAGACATAAGTTAAATAAAGTTAAATAAACATTATCATATATTGTGTTTGATACACACATGATAACTAATAAGATAATAATATTTTATTTAGTTATGTATTTGATACACATCTCATCATAATATGATATAATATATATCATATTTAAATAATAAAGTTATTATTGTGAAGAATTATATATTAGTTGTTTTTAAATTAATTTATTATATTTTAAATATTATAAATTAAAAAATACTACGAAATTAAAATAAGTAATAACATAATTT
>JBBPBT010000460.1:2756807-2798502 GCA_037974875.1 Cicer bijugum | reverse complement strand
TATTATTAATATTTCATCTTTAAGTGTAGTATCAAATTTTATTAATTATTTTTATATTTATATTTGATTAAATTTATATTTTTTATATTTTAAATTATATTTTATAAATTATTTTTATATTTGTATTTTAATTTAATATTTTAAATCGTATTTTATAAAAATAATTAAATAAATTATTATTTTTATCCTATGTTTCTAACTAAGCTCATACTTAAGATATAAATTTCAGATGAAATATATGATAGAAACTTCTTGAAATTAATTCGAAACTCCTTAGTATTGTTTTGATACTCCATAGATTATCTCATGTTCCATCTCCCACTATGATTGTATCGTTTGCAAACTGAAGAATATTAAATTGAATAGAATCATGTACTTTGTAATTGGAAAAAGATTGATTAACTTTTGAAATCGATACTAGAAAGAACGTTGTGACTGTCGCAGGTACAAACATCATTGCATCCGTTGATTGTCGACGTATTCATTAATAGATTGGTTGTCCGATTCTAACATAAAGCATAGGCCATGTTAATACTATAGAACCCATCAAGGTTGGGATCCAAATTAAGAGCACCAACTAAGATCAACTAATAAGGGCTGACCTAATTTTAGAGGAAACAAGGCTCGAGACATAGGAACATTCCACGCCCTTTGATTTGGTTGTGTATCATTAAATGTGCCAGAAACAAGTCTTTACCATTAGCTATATGGACCGTAACAACCTGTCTAAAAGGACCACCTCGGACCCAAGGGTTACCCCCACATGAAATAAAACTAAAAAAGTAAAATAAGTTTTGATTGAACATGAAGAGATTGAGCAACCGGTTAAATGTCCGGGATTATATTCGTTACCAAAATGCAACTACGAAATGATCGTCAAATGAATCATTTCTGCATTCGCGGAGAGGTGACATTGTGACACCAATAGCTTCCATCTTCCAATTGGGGAGATGACGATTACTTCGAACGATGTCTCCTCTTTGCTGCATATACCAATCACCGGTGCATTCTTATGTATTTAACAAGGATGATAGTGCAAATATATTAATTGAGCTTCACATAATTAGTCAAGTTGTTGCTTATGTTGAATTTAATGTTACGCGAACAACTACATTTTGATATAGTTAGCTACTTGAGGAATATCATCAGTGTTGTTGTGACCAACATTGGCACATGGATGCGATGACATTTCTTTTGTTTTTGATTGGTTGCACCCTATTTAGCGATAAAAGTGCTTTCTCAGTTAGCGTTTCCTATCTTGACTGCTATTGAGACCTCAATACTTGTCGGAATATGCATGGGGTGTTGCTGGTCATGCCTACCAATATGACAATCTTCGAGAAGCAAGCATGCATCAGACCAGAACGGTTTCAGGGTATCTGACACTATTATATGTAACCTTTATGGTTGTTTATTGTGTTAATAATTTCTATTATTAATGATTCTAAATTAATGATATGTTACTATACATGTGCAGGTGTGGGTCTATGAGCATTTTCTTACATTATGTGGAGATTGTTGTAAACTTTCTCCTAGTTATGTGGGACACTACTCTAGAGCACTTAGATGAAAGTCAAAAATGGATAAGGGTTTGGTACTTCCATTTAGGAAAGCTTTTGACGAGATTGACGTTGATGAGGTTTGTTGGACACCATATGAGGGGCAGCGAGTGAAGCGACCGTTTGAAGAGGTTTCTTTATTTCGAGGGTGGATACATTGAGGTCCAAAGATGAATGCTTATCTTCTATGTACGATGGATAAACAATTGACATAACATTATGTTAATTACAATTTATTACAAACCAAAATTAATTGGTCATATTTTATTTTAACTAAATTATTTAATTTATTTTTTAATGTAGTGTCGAACAATACATATTGCAAAAGAACTTATTGGTCGACAACTGGTATTACTTGATGACATCACACTCATTATTGAGTTATTTTTGATACTGCAAACTCAGAGGAGTGGTGGTAGAGATTGGACAAATGTAGTACCATATCGTAGGAGAAATAGATAGACTTATGATTTATTTAGAATATGTAATACTTTTGAATTATTTTGTGTAATATTGATTTGACAGTGTATAAAAATCACAATATTTAAATTTAGACAATATTAAATTAAATATGACAATATATTCAACGATTCATTTTACAATATATTCATCTAGATTACTATTTGGTTTACAATATATTCATATGTATTGCATGGAAATATATTCAACCATTGTCGCATGTAATGAATGTAAATAAACTCTCACAGTCTTGTTTCTTTAGTGCAATATTTTTTCCACAAATTACTTATTGGTGGTATAGAGAATTTGGCTTTAAGTAAATGTGTTAAAATCAATAATTTATTAAACATATAAAAAATAAAATAACTATCACAATTGATCAACGTAGATAGATATTGGTGATGGACTTCTAAGTGAAATATGTTTGCAACTGATTAAGTGATAATGCGATAAAAACTAAGTTAAATTTTGAAGGAATCACATATCCCACTTTTGGAAGTGTCATCCAATTATCCATAGTTGCAACTTGTTCAACATACACATTGTGTATAAGTTGTTAAACAAAATTTTCTCCACCATATATTCTCTCGTAATGAGACATGAAGTCTTGAAGCTCTACCCATTCCAAGTAAACTTGTAACTGTACATTATCTACAATTACGATCCTCGCCAACATCAATAACGTCATCTATGAATTTATGAATTTCAACCGACAACCAACAGTTGAAGAGAAGAACTCTTAATTGTTGAATGTAAGACCCTTATTTTTAAATTCTAATTTATACAATTTTAGTATATTTTTGTATTGAATTGTTGTGACGTTTAACTAAATTTTAGTATACAATTTTAGTATATTTTTGTATTGAATTGTTGTGACGTTTAAAACTATTTGTCGGCAAGGATAGGAAAAACGAAGAAGAATCAGTTTCCCTCCCTCCCTCGCATTTTTCCTCCTTTCTTCTTCTGGTTTACGAAACTAGTGTTGGTGGTTTCAAAACCATAAAACACAAAATCTCAGTTTTCTTCAACTTCTAAGCTTTATTTCGCGAAGTGACAGAAGGGAAAGTTGCTCCTTGTCATGCTACGGTGCTAGTGAGCTAACTTTTGAAGTGAAAACGGGAGAGAAGTTTTTACTAGAATTAATCGCGGTGCCGTAATTGTTTGTTAGAGCTACAACGGAGGTAAGGGCTCCTTCCAAACTTTTAGATTGCATTTAGGATATTATTTGTGATTTTGTGGAATAGAAAATTGATGTATTCGAGGTGTAAAATTGTGAAAAATGAATTTAATTCGTTTATGTGTGAATTAGTTGAAATTGAATTTAGTTTGTTTTGAGGTGTGTTTTGTAGTGATTAATGTTGGATGTGAATGGCATGTTCATAATTAATATTAGGAATTTGTTTTGATGTGATTTATGTGTAGTGATTAAATTTGATGTATTTGAGTTACATAATGAGTTATTTTCAAATAAATGAGTTTGAATTGAAGTTGAAATTTTACAAAAAAAATTAGAGTTGTTAAAGTTGTGAAAAAGTTCAAATTTTAACTAAGTTAAAGAGTTTGAGCAAAAAGATAGATTGAAATTAACAATGGTTAGAGTTTAAAATGTTACTCTTTTAATTACTATTGGATTGAGTTTAAAAGAAAAAACGTTTAGAGTATTTTATTAACTAAAAAATTTCGGTGTTTTAATAGTCGAGTGTGTGTATGTGAAATTTGAACAATATTTGTTTCATTTAGTTTTAAGTAAATAATATAGATTATTTGGTTTTAAAAGTTTGGTGTGTGAGAAATATTTAATTTTGGGAATTTTATTGTGTTTGGATTAGTTTTATTGTGAACAAATTGTTATAAATATTCATGTTTATGTAGTTAGCTCCTTGAGTCTCGAAAAGGAATTGAGATCGTTGGCACCGAGTTAGCGATGGGGAGAACTCTGATATATTATTGTTGTTGTGGTGATTTATGGTTGAAAATTTTGGAGATTGAATATGGGTGATTAATGTTTGAAAATTGTAGTGACTCAGGTTTGGTGAAATTGATGTATTCATAATTAATATTTATGAATTTTTTAGAAAAAAATTATGTGTGGATTGGTGGAAAAAATTTTTAATTTAATTTATCTGTTGATTGGTGGAAACTGAATTTAATTTAACTTATGTGTGGATTGAATTTGAAAATGTGATTTATGTGTGTTTGTGGAAATTGAAATTGGTCTGAATAAATATGTTTGAGTATGTTTTATGTTGTATATAAAAAATTATTAGTGTTCAATGAGTATAAAAAATGGGGAATTTTTAATAGCTGCATTTACTTAATGATAGTGGTGACCATGATGAGCCACGGGATGATGCCATGTGAATTGTTGGTACATATTATCTTTGCGGTGATTGTCGCATCGTGCTGATCTGTAAGCGATTACACTCTAGAATGTGTTGATCTGTGACCGATTGCATTCTAGAAAATCGTGTTGGTTTGTGAGCGACTGCACTCTTGTATGTCGTGCTGGTCTGTGAGTGTAACACCCCGATTTTTAAAAGCGAGAATGTTTTTTTTTTTCAAAATAAATTCATAAAACAAAGAAATAAATTGGAAATACCTTTGGATAAATATTTAAGCCATAACAAAACGACAATGTAGTCGACATAATTTACAAGCAGCGAAATAGTTTTTGAAATATGAATCCATAGTATTTACACGTCAAAAAGTGGTACATGGGACCCATCGAAAATAAAATGTCATGCTGACAATATTGGTATAGGTACAGTCTTCCAATTTAAAATAAACACAATCCAAAAGAAAGACATCTAGTCCCTATACGTCAACCTAATATGATCATTCTACAAAAAACTATACATCCTGAGTGATCTTCACGCGCCCCGTAAGATCCTCCTAACAATGCTCAAGTCAGGTGTTTCCAACTACATTCCCATCCACAGGGTACGAACCGGTAGGATGGTCCTGGTTCTCATATGAGGGCAAAGCCCAAATTTCCACAGTAGTGTAAAGGGTCACCAACCGAAATTAACAATTAGCACA
Organism: Cicer bijugum; assembly: GCA_037974875.1. Taxonomy (NCBI): domain Eukaryota; kingdom Viridiplantae; phylum Streptophyta; class Magnoliopsida; order Fabales; family Fabaceae; genus Cicer; species Cicer bijugum. Next base: position 2,793,445 of record JBBPBT010000460.1, on the reverse strand, counting down.
TAACATTTAAGTTTTTAAATGCACAAAATAACCTTTCAACTTAGCATGCACCTTAAAAGGGTTTCAATATGCTAAACATTCATATAATACTTGCTAAGTAAAAATGAAATCAAAAATAAGGTTTTAATCATTCAAGTAATAAATCAACGGTCCAGTCAATTGATGAATCAATTGAGCAATCGATTGTCTGACTCAGAATAAAAGTTTTTACTAAGTAAATCGATTGGGAAATCGATTTCTTAAAGGTTTATAGTGAAACCTGTAATCTGGGTTTAAATCAATCGATTGGGCAATTGATTGGGAAATCGATTTCTTAAATGTTCATAGTGAAACCTGTATTCTGGGTTTAAATCAATCGATTGGGAAATCGATTTCTTAAATGATTTTATCAGACCTGAATCAAACACTCAATCATAATGTTGAATCAAACACGACTCGTGTGCCAAGCACCCTAATGCAATGCATATATGCCAAAATGCTTGGACTCAGAATTCCAAACCAAAACCCTCCTCGAAGGGCCATAAATCATAATTGTACCGCCTATCACAGGCTGAAGTACTAAATTACCGAGGTGCCACCTATCACGGGTCTGCACAGTTTATTAAAAAGCGTAAATCATAAATGTACCGCCTATCACATACCAGTACTGTTTACCGAGGTGCCACCTATCACGGGTCTGCATGATTTACTAAAAAGAAACATAAATCGTAAATGTACCGCCTATCACAGACCGAGGTACTATTTACCGAGGTGCCACCTATCATGGGTCTGCACGATTTACTAAAAAGCGTAAATCGTAAATGTACCGCCTATCACAGGCCGACGTACTATTTACCGAGGTGCCACCTATCACGGGTCTGCACGATTTACCAAAAATGAAATGCATGAGCATACTCTGACTCTATCCACGACAATCGTTAAGTAAATGCATATATTAAAAGATTCCTCATTTTTAATACTCATTTAACTCTAACAATTTTCACGATAATCATTAAGTAAACAAAGATATTAAAAGATTCCCCATTTTTAATACTCGTTTAACTCTAATGACTTTCAAATTCCCCACAGAGCATACTTAGACATATTTTCAAATTCAATCCACAATTCACACCAAATCACATCAATTCATTATTCCACAAAATCCACACAAACACATCTCAAAATTTATAAGTATTAATTTTGAACACGTCTAAATACGACAAACACAAATCATCACAATCCACCACTCAGACACTTCAAATTTCATTTCCTCAAATCATACATAAATGAGTTAAATTCATTTTCCACGAAACACTCATCAATATCACCAAAACCCAACATTAGAATTTCACCCATAAAAGTATTAAATTCATTTTCTCCAAATCAACACTTCAACCCTAACAAAATTCTTTTCCACACAACCACAGATAAGTCCCTAAATGCAAACTAAAACTTTGGAAGCAGCCCTTACCTTAAAGTTAGCTTTAACGTGCGATTACGGTACCGCGAGTAAATCCGGTAAAATCTCTGCTCGCGATGTCGCTTCCAAAGTTAGTTCACTAGCACCGTAGCGTGGTGGTGAGCACTTTCCCTTCTATCTCTTAGAAATACGTGGTCACCCTGTTCGAATTCTAAAAGTCTGCGATGTTTGTCTGCGTAACTCTTCTGACGATCTTGTGAAGTCTTCATTTTCTCCTTGATCTTCCTTACCTTAGCTGTAGTCTATTGCACCATCTCTGGTCCGACAATCATACTTTAACCATCCTTATACCAACACAAGGGTGTTTTACACTTGCGCCCATATAAAGCCTCATATGGTGCCATTCCAATACTTACGTGGAAACTATTGTTGTAGGTGAACTCAATCAACGGAAGTACATCATCCCAACTTCCTCTATCATCTAATGCACATGCTCTCAATAGATCTTTCAGGGTCTGATTTGTCCTTTCAGTCTGTCCGTCCGTTTGTGGATGGTAAGCCGAACTCAATCGTAATTTCGTTCCCAACGCTTCGTGCAATGCTCCCCAAAAATGTGATGTGAACTTCGGATCACGTTCTGATACAATACTCGATGGTACTTCGTGTAATCTCACAATTTCAACAATGTAGATCTCTGTCAGCTTATCTACCTCATAGGTGGTCTTTACTGGCAAAAAGTGTGTGGATTTAGTCAGTCGATCCACTATCACCCATATAGAATCATTCTTTCTCCGTGTTTTAGGCAATCCAGTTATAAAATCCATGAAAATGTTGTCCCACTTCCATTCAGGTATATCTAAAGGTTGCAACATCCCAGCAGGTCGCTGATGTTCCACCTTCACTTTCTGACAAGTTAGACAAGTTGATACATACTCCGCTACATGTTTCTTCATTCCTGGAAACCAACAATTCTTCCTCAAATCCTAATACATATTTGTTACTCCAGGATGAATACTCAACTTACTCTTATGAGCCTCTTCTAAAATTGTTTTCCTCATATCTGAAATTTCTGGTACACAAATCCTACCATTACATCACAAAATATTATCTGATCCAATCTTAAACTCAGTTGTCTTCCCTTGCACTATTAGGTTCCTCTTCTCTTGAATTAAGACGTCATCTTGAGAATTTGCAATGTCTTCAAGTAGTCCACTCGAAATCTTAATCATTCCGAATTTCAAAATTCCCAGTGCAAACTCTACGTTCAAGTGTAGGTCTCTAAAAGCCTCCCATAACTCTTGTTGTCTAGCCATAATTGTTGGAGACACCGATACACTTCTTCTACTTAACGCATCAGCCACTACATTGGTCTTCCCAGGGTGGTACTGCAGTGTGAAATCAAAATCCTTGAGAGTCTCCATCCATCGTCTCTGGCGCACGTTCAATTCCTTCTGATCAAACAAATATTTCAAACTTTTATGGTCACTGAACACTGTGAATGTGCACCCATATAAATAGTGCCTCCAGATCTTCAATGCAAAAACAACAGCAGCAAGCTCCAAATCATGAGTAGGATAGTTTCTCTCATGAATCTTCAATTGCCTTGAGGCATAAGCCACAACTTTCTTGTGTTACATCAGAACACATCCCAAACCTTGGTGAGATGCATCACAATAAACTTCATAGGGTTCTTCTGATTGCGGTAATACCAATACTGGTGAGGTCGTTAATTTTCTATTTAGTAACTGAAAATTTTCCTCACACTTCTCCATCCATGCGAACGGTTGATCTTTTCTGGTAAGTTGTGTCAATGGAGTCACAATCTTAGCAAAACCTTCAATAAACCTCATGTAGTATCCTGTCAGTCCTACGAAACTTCGTATGTTAGTGACAGTCTGAGGCTGTTTCCAAGCAAGAACCGTCTCAATCTTAGCCGGATCTACAGCGATTCCTTCCTTGTTTATCACATGTCCTAAGAAATTCACTTCTTCTAGCCAAAACTCACACTTCAACAGATTGGCATACAATTGCTTCTCGCGTAAAATCTCAATAACTTGACGTAAATGTTCTCCATGCTCTTCTTCAGTTCTTGAATAAATTAATATATCATCAATGAACACCACAACAAATTTATCAAGGAATGGATTAAAAATTTTGTTCATGTAGTCCATGAAAATTGTTGGTGCATTGGTAACTCCAAACGGCATAACAAGATATTCATAATGTCCATAACGGGTTCTAAAAGTAGTTTTCTGAATATCTCTTTCCCTTACTCGAATCTGATGGTAACCCGACTTCAAGTCAATCTTCGAAAATATCGCGGCCCCTCTCAACTGATCCATTAAATCATCGATGCATGGCAAAGGATAATGATTCTTAATCGTTGCCTTATTAAGCTGTCTATAATCCACACATAAGCGCGAGCTTCCGTCTTTCTTCTTAACTAGCAAAACTGGAGCTCCCCATGGCAATACACTAGGTCTAATAAATTTCTTCTCCAACAAATCTTCAATTTGGCCTTTGAGCTCATTTAATTTCAATGGCGACATTCGATACGGTGCAATTGAAATAGGTCTGATTCTTGGGTGCAAATCAATGAAAAATTCCACTTCTCTTACCGGTGCAATCCTGGAATTTCCGTTGGAAATACGTTCTGGTACTCATTGACAAGCATCACATCTTCTATGTTCACATTTATCTTTGCCTCCATATTAGCCAGAGACAAAAGCTCATGAGTTCCTTCTCTTAGCGTCACTCGGAGTTTGTTAGCGGCTTGATACTTAGCAACTCCTGGTTCAGGGAAAAGAACCAATTTGCGAGCACAATCCAAGATCACATAATGATACGACATCCAATCCATATCGAGAATGACCTCGAGTGATTGTAGAGGTAAACAAATCAAATTAACCAAGAAATCCCTATTCTAAATAGTCATTTGACAATTTAAACATGCAGAATTTACTGTCAAAGTCTTAGCAGGTGTGGAAACAACCAAATCAAAAGGTAAAGCAGACACAAATAACTTCAAACGATTCACACAATCCATAGAAATGAAGGAATGGGTTGCCCCCGAATCAAAAAGTGCAGTTAGAGTGTTACCTGCAATCTCACAGTCACGTTGAATTAGATTGCCAGATGGATTCCCATCTTCAGCACTCACACAATAAATGCGTCCTCTAGCAGTAGGACGAGTAGCCCTAGTTACATTCACAACTGGTTCCACCTTCGGAGCCGTGCAATCCCTTGCCATGTGCCCTGGCTTCTGACAATTGTAGCAGGTGAGAATATTAGGGGTACAAGCACTAGCATAATGTCCCTCTTCCCCACATCGGAAATATCGAACCACTCGGCCCAATTGTCTTCCGAAATTCTGGTTCCCTGGGCGATTCTGCCCACCTTTGTTATTTTGTGGTCGATTATAAGGTTTAGCAACTGGTTTCCCCTTGTTGTTTTGATGATTCACCCGACTAGGCGCTCCAGAACTAAAATTCCCTCATCGGCTAGCCCTCTTATTCTTCATATCCTCAATTTCTCTACATTTTTCCACAAGAACTTGGAAAGTTGAATTCCCAAGGGTAAGACAGGGTCTTGAATCTCATACTTTAGTCCGTCTTGGAAACGATGACACATGAATGGTTCATCAATCTCTTCATGGAAAAACCTGAAATGCCTTGATAGCGATTCAAACTTAGCAGCATATTCGCCCACGGTCATGTTCCCCTGATGCAGTTTCAGAAAATCATCACCCAGTTTAGTCTTGGTACTCATTAGGAAGTATTTGTCTAAAAACTTCCTTTTGAATGATTCCCAATTCACCTCCTCGTGAGCTGATCTCATCAACAATCTTGTACTCCTCCACCAGTACTCGGCATCCCCTAATAGCATATAAGTGGCATAGTTGACCTTCACTCCCGCCTGACAGTTAATCATTTCGAAGATCTTTTCCACTTATTGGATCCATTGATCCGCTTTCTCTGAATTCTCATCCCCCTCAAACTTGGGAGGATTGTAACAACGAAAATCTTCTAATCCTCTTGACTCTGCAGCACGAATCTCTATTTCCCTCTTTTTAAGATCACGTTGAGTCTTGGCAGTAGTCTGTGCAGCAACAGAAGCAGCCATGTTATTCATAGCCTCCGCCATTCGATCATCCCTATTAGCATTGGCTCCTGAAGCGTCATTCCTTCTTGGTGGCATGGTTTTCCTATAAAACCATCATCAAGTAGAGTCTTAACACTACTTCAAATAATTCCAAAACTAACTTTCGACCACATCAACACATAATAATTATTTCGGACCTGACAACTCAAACCACCTAAACCGACGCATGATCAGATAACAACTCCCAACCTATGTTGACCTACAATCTATAACCAAAACTCCACATCCCCAAAGAAATCTAAACCAAAGCTCTGATAACACAATGTAACACCCCGATTTTTAAAAGCGAGAGTGTATTTTTTTTTTCAAAACAAAGAAATAAATAAGGAAATACCTTTGGATAAACATTTAAGCCATAACACAACGACAATTAAGTCGATATAATTTACAAGCAGCGGAATAGTTTTTGAAATACGAATCTAAAGTATTTACACTTCAAAAAGTGGTACATGGGACCCATCGAAAATAAAATGTCATGCTGACAATATTGGTATAGGTACAGTCTTCCAATTTAAAATAAACACAATCCAAAAGAAAGACATCTAGTCCCTATACGTCAACCTAATCTGATCATTCTACAAAAAACTATACATCCTGAGTGATCTTCACATGCCCCGTAAGATCCTCCTAACATAGCTCCAGTCAGGTGTTTCCAACAAGATTCCCATCCACAGGGTACGAACTGGTAGGATGGTCCTGGTTCTCATCTGAGGGAAAAGCTCAGATTTCCACAATAGTGTAAAGGGTCACCAACCGAAATTAACAATTAACACATAACATTTAAGTTTTTAAATGCACAAAGTAACCTTTCAACTTAGCATGCACCTTAAAAGGGTTTCCATATGCTAAAAATTCATATAATACTTGCTAAGTAAAAATGAAATCAAAAATAAGGTTTTAATCATTCAAGTAATAAATCAACGGTCCAGTCAATTGATGAATCAATTGGGCAATCGATTGTCTGACTCAGAATAAAAGTTTTTACTAAGTAAATCGATTGGGAAATCGATTTCTTAAAGGTTTATTGTGAAACCTGTATTCTAGATTTAAATCAATCGATTGGGAAATCGATTTCTTAAATGTTCATAGTGAAACCTGTATTCTGGGTTTAAATCAATCGATTGGGCAATCGATTGGGAAATCGATTTCTTAAATGGTTTTATCAGACCTGTGTCCTGTGATTACAGAAATCGATTGAATAATTGATTCAAATAAATAGTTGAGCTACTATAACATGCCAAATCAATTGGCAAATCGATTTTGATAAAAAGTTGAAGTACTGTGACAAGCCAAATTGATTAGCAAATCGATTTGTTCAATATCTTTTAACAGAATCGATTGGGAAATTGATTGGGAAATCAATCACAGTTACACACAACACATAATTCCAAAATGTAACACTTAGCAATTACAACACAATCCCCACGACATCTTGATTTTCGAAATAGTTTTAAAATCAATCACACTTACACACAATTTCAAAACATAACACTTAGCAATTACAACAGAATCTCCACGACAACTTGAGTTCAACCACTCAATAATAATCTTGAATCAAATACGACTCGTGTTCCAAGCACCCTAATGCAATGCTTATATGCCAAAATGCATGAACTCAGAATTCCAAACCAAAACCCTCCTCGAAGGGCCGTAAATCATAATTGTCCCGCCTATCACAGGTCGAAGTACTAAATTACCGAGGTGCCACCTATCACGGGTCTGCACGATTTACTAAAAAGCGTAAATCATAAACGTACCGCCTATTACAGACCAATACTGTTTACTGAGGTGCCACCTATCACGGGTCTACACGATTTACTAAAAAGCGTAAATCATAAGCGTACCGCTTATCACATACCAGTACTGTTTACTGAGGTGCCACCTATCACGGGTATGCACGATTTACTAAAAAGAAACGCAAATCGTAAATGTACCGCCTATCACAGGCCGAAGTACTATTTACCGAGGTGCCACCTATCACGGGTCTGCACGATTTACTAAAAAGCGTAAATCGTAAATGTACCGTCTATCACAGGCCGAAGTACTATTTATCGAGGTGCCACCTATCACGGTTCTGCACGATTTACCAAAAATGAAATGCATGAGCATACTCTGACTCTATCCACGACAATCGTTAAGTAAATGCAGATATTAAAAGATTCCCCATTTTTAATACTCATTTAACTCTAATAATTTTCACGATAATGATTAATTAAACAAACATATTAAATGATTCCCCATTTTTAATACTCGTTTAACTTTAATGACTTTCAAATTCCCCACCGAGTAAATCACATACTCAGACATATTTTCAAATTCAATCCACAATTCACACCAAATCACATCAATTCATTATTCCATAAAATCCACACAAACACATCTCAAAATTTATAAGTATTAATTTTGAACACGTCTAAATACGACAAACACAAATCATCACAACCCACCACTCAGACACATCAAATTTCATTTCCTCAAATCATACATAAATGAGTTAAATTCATTTTCCACGAAACACTCATCAATATCACCAAAACCCAATATTAGAATTTCACCCATAAAAGCATTAAATTCATTTTCTCCAAATCAACACTTCAACCCTAACAAAATTCTTTTTCACACTACCACAGATAAGTCCCTAAATGCAAAATAAAACTTTGGAAGGAGCCCTTACCTTAACGTTAGTTTTAACGTGCGATTACGGTACCGCGAGTAAATCCGGTAAAATCTCTGCTCGCGATGTCGCTTCCAAAGTTAGTTCACTAGCACCGTAGCGTGGTGGTGAGCAACTTTCCCTTCTATCTCTTCACAAAATGAAGCTTAGATCTAGACGAAACGTGGAAGATTGGGTTTGACGGTTTTAAAATCCCTAACACCGTTTTTCTTCGTTTTCGAATCAACGAGAAAATATGAAGATGAGAAATCCTTGTCTTCTCACCCTCCAATCCTTGGGTTCCTATTCTTGAAGCAAAAAGGAAGCCATGAAAATGAAAGAAGAAGAAGAAGAAGAAGAAGAAGGAAGAACGATGGTTTTTGCGAAGGCAAGGAGGAGGAAATGTTCTATCTTTTTCTTTCTCTGTTCCTTTTCTTTCCTTTCTATTTCCTTTTCTTTTCCCTCCAAACAAATATATGTAATTATATATATATATATATATATATATATATTAATTATGACTTAACAAATATCTAGATATTTATTAAAATTATCATTTCACCCATAACCTCTCCAAACCACTTTTTGTTCAAAAATATCTACTTTCGTCGCAACTCAATTGACATATACAATTTTTAGCAACTCGAGATATTTTTAACAAAACTCTCCAGAATTAAATTCTTCGTAAAAGATTCACCGCAATTAATTTAATTTATTTATCGACGAGTAATTTTAATCGAGCATCAAAATATCTTGTTGGTCATTTAAACTCCCAAAATATCAATAACTTTGGCTAAAAAGCCTCTGAGTTCAATACCAAAATACACTAAAATACATAAAGTATAATTTAAAATTTTGGGTCTTACAGTGAGCGACTGGGCGCTAGTAAATCTTGCTAATATGTGAGAGATTGCACCTTGGTAATTAGTACTAGTCTATGAGAAACTGTACAATTATGATTTACACCCTTCGACGAGGGTTTTGGTTTGGAATTCCGAAATCATGCATTTTGGCATATACGCATTGCATAAGAGTGCTTGGCACGCAAGTCATGTTTGTTATACTATGATGATTGTATATACATATTCGGTTGTTGTTGTGATTTGTCGTAATTGCTTTGAGGTGTGAAGGTGGGTTGATTAAGTTTTGATGTAATTATGTGTTCATAATTGATGTTATGAATGTTCGATGTGTGATTGAGGTGTGAATTTGTGGAGATTAATTTGGTGTTAATTATGTGTTCATAATTGATAACATTCATGTTTGAAGTGTTGATTGATTCAAAGCCATTTTAGAATTGAAAATCTGTATTTTCTCATTTGTATTCGGCTATGACATTGCAATTTTTCAAAACTTCATTTTTCAACATTGTTTATGCATTTTTGGACATATGAAAACCCTTTCGAGGAGTATGCTAAGACGAAAGGTTATTTTATTTTAGAATTTGAAAATAAAAGAATTCTGCTAAGTGATATTTGTTAATTTCAGTTGGCGACCCTTTACAATTATTGTAGAAATTTGGGTTTTGCCCTCAGATGATACCCGAGTCCATTCCATCGACTGCTATCTTGACAACGGAAACGTCGTTAGGCTTCCCTAATCGAGACTCTCCGACTACTTGGGTATATCACCCTATATCAAGCAGGGTTACTTATACGGGGAGGGTAGTGAGGACTAGTAAGAAAGTTGGAGCAGTATTTCTTGTGGAACTCACTCGCGAGAAGATCGATTATTTGGTACCTTCCAGATTGGTGCTTGGGATGAGTGGAGCTTGGGAAGATGCGAATGATTCCTCAGTTAGAGTTAAGGCGGAGGCCACCATGAGAGATGAGGATACAGTGGTTGGACTAGGGACTGGCAGAAAGGGTAAGGGGCTGATGCCCGTGGAGCAAGACATTGTAGGGTCGTCTAAGCGTGCCAAGTTAGAGCTTCATCTTCCAGTGAATGATGCCTTACCGATTGTCACTAAAGTAGCAAACTATTTTGAGGTTCCAGCGCCGCCGAAGCCACCTATCACGTGGGCTGGATCTGACTTCTGAATAGAGTGATCCGTCTATGGATGTTGATGAGGAGGAGGTTACCTTGAAGATGGATGTTGCATTAGATGGAACTTGTGGAGTGTGTGGAGGTCACCCATGTTATTGTAGTTGCTAAAGTATGATTAGATTAGTTTTGTTGTATAGGGACTTGATATCTTTCTTTTGGTGGCTGTACTTATTTCATTTTGGGATGACTGTAACTAAACTTATACGGTCAGATGACTTCTGCTTTGGTGGGTCCATGTTCCATTTTTTGACGTGACCATGGGGCGATTAGTATTTCTTGGAGCAGTACTTGTACAGGTGTCTGCCGAGAATACCCTAGGGGTGTGAGCGTTGTTTGATAGGTCTCATAGCCCCAACGTATTTTATATTGGGATATTTTGGTTTGTCGGCTCAAAACTATTTTAGTTTGTTATAATTATGATGTAATTAATTATAACAATTGTCGTTTGTGTTGTACTTTGGCATTTTATTATTTGGCTAAAAAAAATACACTCTCGCTGTTAAAAATCGTGGTGTTACATTGTGGTATCAAAAATTTGGTTAGATTGTAGGTTGGGAGTTGTTTTTTGATCATGCGTCGAGTTAAGTTGTTTGAGTTGTCAAGTCTTATGTAATTTGTTGTGTGTTGATGAAGTCGAAAGTTTTGTTTTGGAATTCTTCTATCAGGTGTTAAGATTTTTTCTTGATGTTGGTTTTATAGGAAACAATGCCTCCAAGAAGGAACGACACTGCAAGAGTCAACATCAACAGGGATGATCAAATAGCTGAAGCAATGAATAATATGGCTGCTTCTATTGCTGCACAGACAGCTACAAAGACTTTGTCGGATCTGGAGAAGAGGGAAAGAGAGATGTTTGTTGCTAAATCCAGGAGATTGGAAGCTTTTCATCGTTACAATCCTCCAAAGTTCAAAGGTGATGAGAGCCAGGAAAAAACTGATCAATAGATTCAAGAAGTATAAAAGATATTCGAAATGATTAATTGTCAGACATGGGTGAAGGTCAACTATGCTACGTATCTACTTTTAGGGGATGCTGAATATTGGTGGAGAAGTACAAGGCTTCTGATGGGATCAGCTCATGAGGAGGTGAATTAGGAGTCGTTCAAAAGGAAGTTTTTAGAAAAATACTTCCTGATGAGTACCAGGACTATGTTGGGGGATGATTTTCTTAAAATCTATCAAGGAAATATGACAGTGGGTGAGTACGCTACTAAGTTTGATTCACTGTCAAGGCATTTTAGGTTTTTGTGTGAAGAGGTTGATGAATAATTCATGTGTCACCGTTTCCAAAACGAACTAAAGTTTGATATTCAAGACTTCGTCCTGCCATTGGGAATTCAACGTTTCCAAGTCTTAGTGGAGAAATGTAGAGAAGTTGAGGACATGAAGAACAAGATAGCCAACCGAGGAGGGAACTTTAATTCTGGGGGGCCTAGTCGGATGAACCATCAGAACAACAAAGGAAAACAAGTTGTTAAACCTTATAACCGCCCGCAAAACAACAACAAGAGTCAGAATCAACCAGGGAACCAGAACTTTGGAAGACAATTGGGACAAGTGATTCGATGTTTCTAATGTGGAGAAAAGGGATATTATGCTACTACTTGTACCTCTAACAATCCAATTGATTACAATTTCCAGAAGCCAGGGCACATTGCAAGGGATTGCAGGGCTCCGAAGGTGGAACCAATAGTGAATGCAACTAGGGCTACACTTCCTACAACTAGAGGACACGTTTATTGCGTGGGTGCTGAAGCTGGAAATCCATTTAGCAATTTGATTCAACGTGGCTATGAGATTGCAGGTAACACTCTAACTGCACTTTTTGGTTCAGGGGCAACCCATTCCTTCATTGCTATGGATTGTGTGAATCGTTTGAAGTTATATGTTTCGTCTCTACCTTTTGATTTGGTTGTTTCTACACTTGCTAAGACTTTGACAGTAAATTCTGCATGTTTACATTGTCAAGTAACAATTCATAATAGGGATTTCTTGATTAATTTAATTTGTTTACCTCTACAATAACTCGAGGTCATTCTCGGTATGGATTGGATGTCGTATCGTTATGTAATCTTGGACAGTGCTCGCAAACTGGTTCTTTTCCCCAAACCAGGAGTTGTTAAGTATCTAGCTGCTAACAAACTCGAAGTGTCACTATGAGAAGGAACTCAAGAGTTTGTCTTTGCACAACGTGGAGGCAAAGGTAAATGTGAACATTTAAGACGTAGTGCTTATAAAGGAGTATCAAGACGTATTTCCAATGGAAATTCCAGAGTTACCACTAGTAAGAGAAGTGGAGTTCGTCATTGATTTGCACCTAGGAACTGGACCAATTTCAATTGTGTCGTATAGAATGTCACCATTGGAATTAAATGGGCTCAAAGGTCGAATTGAAGATTTGTTGGAGAAGGAATTTATTAGCCCAAGTGTATCACCATGGGGAGCTCCGGTGTTGCTAGTTAAGAAGAATGATGGAAGATCACGCTTATGTGTAGATTATCGGCAACTTAATAAGACGACTATTAAGAATTGTTATCCTTTAACATATATTGATGATTTGATGGATCAATTTAGAAGAGCTGCAATATTTTTGAAGATTGACTTGAAGTCGGGTTACCATCATATTCGAGTAAGAGAAGGAGATATTCAGAAAAATGCTTTCAGAACATGTTATGGACATTATGAATATCTTGTCATGCCCTTTGGATTTACCAATGCACCAACAATTTTTATGGACTACATGAACAAAGTTTTTAGTCCATTTCAAGATAAATTTATTGTGGTGTTCATTGATGATATTTTGATTTATTCAAGGACTGAGGAAGAACATGGAGAACATTTGCGCCAAGTTCTTGAAATCTTATGTGAGAAGCAATTGTATGTCAATTCTTCGAAGTGTGAGTTCTGGCTAGAAGAAGTGAATTTCTTAGGACATGTGATAACCAAGGAAGGAATCATTGTGGATCCAGCAAAGATTGAGACAGTTCTTGCTTGGAAATAGCCTCAACCTGTCACTGATATTCGAAATTTTGTAGGACTGGCAGGATACTACATGAGGTTTATTGAAGGTTTTGGGAAGATTGTAGCTTCGTTGGCACAACTTACTAGAAAAGATCAACCGTTTGCATGGACAGAGAAGTGTGAGAAAAAATTTCAGTTACTAAAGAAAAAGTTGACAACCTCACCAATATTGATATTACCACAACCAGTAGAACAATATGAAGTTTACTATGATGCATCTCACCAGGGTTTGGGATGTGTTCAGATGCAACACAAGAAAGTTGTAGCTTACGCCTCAAGACAATTGAAGATTCATGAAAGAAACTATCATACTCGTGATTTAGAGCTTGCTGTTGTAGTTTTTGCATTGAAGATTTGGAGGCACTATTTATATGGATCCACGTTCACAGTGTTTAGTGACTATAAAAGTTTGAAACATTAGTTTGATCAGAAGGAATTGAACATGCATCATAGGAGATGGATGGAGACTCTCAAGGATTTTGATTTCACACTGCAGTACCACCCTGGGAAGGCCAATGTAGTGGTTGATGCATTGAGTAGAAGAAGTGTATCGATGTCTTCAATAGTGATGGCTAGACAACAAGAGTTGTGGGAAGCTTTTAGGGACCTACAATTGAATATAGAGTTTGCACCAGGAATTTTGAAATTCGGAATAATTAAGATTTCGAGTGGACTACTTGAAGACATTGCGAATTTTCAAGATGACGCATCAATTCAAGAAAAGAGGAATGTAATAGTGCAAGGGAAGACAACAGAGTTAAAGATCGGACCAGATAATATTTTTAGGTGTAATGGTAGGATTTGTGTACCAGAAATTGCAGATATGACAAAAATAATTTTAGAAGAGGCTCATAAGAGTAAATTGAGTATTCATCCTGGAGCAATAAAGATGTAATAGGATTTGAGGCATAATTGTTGGTGGCCAGGAATGAAGAGACATGTTGAGGAGTATGTATCAACTTGTTTAACTTGTCAGAAAGCGAAAGTGGAACATCAGCGACCTGCTGGAATGTTGCAATCTTTAGATATACTTGAGTGGAAATGGGACAACATTTCCATGGACTTTATAACTAGATTGCCGAAAACAAGGAGAAATAATGATTCTATATGGATGATAGTGGATCGATTGATTAAATCCTCACAATTTTTACCAGTAAAGACCATCTATAAGGTAGATAAGCTAACAAAGATCTACATTGTTGAGATTGTGAGATTACACGGAGTACCATCGAGAATTGTATCAGATTGTGACCCGAAATTCACGTCGCACTTTTGGGGAGCAGTGCATGAAGCCTTGGGAACAAAACTAAGATTGAGTTCAGCTTACCATCCACAAATGAACGGACAGACTGAGAGAACAAATCAATCCTTGGAAGACCTACTGAGAGCAAGTGTATTAGATTATAGAGGAAGTTAGGATGATGTATTTCCGTTGGTTGAGTTTACCTGCAACAATAGTTTCCACGCAAGTATTGGAATGGCACCATAAGAGGTTTTGTATGAACGCAAGTGTCAAACGCGTTTGTGTTGGTATAAGGACGGTGAAAGTATGATTGTAGGACCTAAGATGGTGAAACAAACTACAAATAAGGTCAAGAAGATAAAAGAGAAAGTGAAGGTCTCACAGGATCGTTAGAAGAGTTATGCAGACAAGCGACACATACCTTTGGAATTCGAGCAAGGGGATCATGTATTTCTGAGAGTCACACCTACTATTAGAGTTGGTAGAGCTATGAAATCGAAGAAATTGACTCTGAAATTCATTGGACCATATCAGATTTCTACATGAATTGGACTTGTTGCTTAACGGATTGCATTGCCTCCAATACTGTCTGAAATTCATGACATATTTCATGTGTCGCAATTAAGGAAATACCTTACAGATCTGTCACATGTGATCGAACCGGACACAATTCAACTGAAGGATAACTTGTCATTCGAAGTATTACCTGTAAGAATTGATGATAGGAAGATTACGCGATTAAGGAACAATGATGTTTCGTTGGTCAAGGTAATTTGGAACCCAATTACTGGAGATGTGACTTGGGAATTGGAGAGCAAGATGAGGGAACAAAACCTTGAGTTGTTTATTGACACGTAGTTTCGAAGACGAAACTAATTTTAGTGGGGTAGTAATGTAAGACCCTTATTTTTAAATTCTAATTTATACAATTTTAGTATATTTTTGTATTGAATTGTTGTGACGTTTAACTCAATTTTACTTTATTTTGGGAATTAAGTACCAAAAATATATTTTGTTAGAGTTTGTAATATGTTTAATATATGCTTATATATTTATTTATACATTTTGAGACCCGTTTAAAACTATCTGTCGGAGAATAATTTATTTACGTTACGAAGAATTTAATACCGAACAGTTTTCTTAAAAATATCTATTGTTGCTGAAAATTTTACCTGTCAATTGAGTTGCGACGAGAGTAGATATTTTTCCCAGCCTCGAGTTTTTCCTCCTTTCTTTCTTCCTCTGGTTTATGAAATCAGGGTTGGTCATTTCAAAACCATAAAACACAAACTCTCACTTTTCTTCGACTTCTAAGCTTTATTTCGTGAAGTGCTAGAAGGGAAAGTTGATCCTTGCACACTACGGTGCTAGTAAGCTAACTTTTGAAATGATGACTCGAGAGAAGTTTTTACCTGAATTAATCGCGGTGTCGTAATCGTTTGTTAGAGCTACAACGAAGGTAAGGGCTTCTTCCAAACTTTTAGGTTGCATTTAGGACATTAATTGTGATTTTGTGGAATAGAACTTGATGTATTTGAGGTGTAAAATTGTGGAAAATGAATTTAATTCGTTTATGTGTGAATTAATTGAAATTTAATTTAGTTTGTTTTGAGGTGTGTTTCGTCGTGATTAATGTTGGATGTGAATTGTATGTTCATAATTAATATTATGATTTTTTTTAATGAGATTTATGTGTAGTGATTAAATTTGATGTGTTTTAGTTACGTAATGAGTTATTTTCAAATACATGAGTTTGAACTGAAGTTGAAATTTTACAAAAAAGTTCGAGTTGTTAAAGTTGTGAAAAAATTCAAATATTAACTAAGTTAAAGAGTTTGAGAAAAAAGATATATTGAAATTAACAATGGTTAGAGTTTAAAATATTACTCTTTAATTACTCTTTGGCTGAGTTTAAAAAGAAAAAATGTTTAGAGTATTTTATTAACTCAAAAATTTCGGTGCTTTAATAGTCGAGTGTGTGTATGTGAAATTTGGACAATATTTTTTTTATTTAGTTTTAAATATTTGGTGAGTGAGAAAGATTTAATTTTGGGAATTTTGTTGTGTTTGGATTAGTTTTATTGTGAACAAATTGTTATAAATATTCATATTTATGTAGTTAACTCCTTGAGTCTTGAAAAGGAATCGAGACCGTTGGCACCGAGTTAGCGGTGAGGAGAACTCTGATATATTAATGTTGTTGTGGTGATTTATGTTTGAAAATTTTGGAGATGGAATATGGGTGATTAATGTTTGAAAATTGTAGTGACTCAGGTTTGGTGAAATTGATGTGTTCATAATTATAATTATGAATTTTTGAGAAAAAAATATGTGTAGATTGGTGGAAAAATAATTTAATTTATTTTATGTGTGGATTGGTGGAAAATGAATTTAATTCAATTTATGCGTGGATTGAATTTGGAAATGTGATTTATGTGTGTTTGTGGAAATTGAAATTGGTGTTAATAAATATGTTTGAGTATGCTCTGTGTTGTATATGAAAAATCATTAGTGTTAAATAAGTATTAAAAATGAGAAATCTTTTAATAGTTGCACTTACTTAATGATAGTGGTGACCATGATGGGCTACGGGATGATGTCATGTGAATTGTTGGTTCATCTTATCCTTGCAGTGATTGTCACATCGTGCTGATCTGTGAGAGACTGTACTCTAAAATGCTTGGTGCACCATTTGTTTTAACCTTCTCAGCAAGTGGACACATCGACGTAGTAAATGGATACACGATGTCTCGTAATTTACCTTTAAGTTCAATTTTGCCAGGTACATCAAATTCATCAAACTTTTTCACTATCAAATATATTTCATGTTTCATAGATAATTCTAAATGTTTACCTGATCTACCATCATGAAAAGTTAATTTAGTCCCCCAAATATGAATAGCGTCTAACAGAATGGAACGGGGGATCATACTATACCTGGCTATTTCAAAAGCACAAGGTAGACTATGTGTTCTCCTATTTATTCAACGATATTCAGACTTATCTATACCTACATACTTCACGCGATCAAACTCTGCCTGAATGTGATCTATTGCATTTTTGGATACAACACCACACAGATTGACGTACAATATGTTACTATGTCGATAGACCTATTGAATTATGCTTTTTTCAAATGATTATATAATCTCATTGTGTTGCCATACAATCATGCTATTGATGGTTTCCCAAACACTGCATATATCATCAATACTATCTTGTAATATCCTTTTCAAACTTCAATGTGCCGACTCAACCCTTTGTGTTGTGATGTTCTCATAGTGCATTACTCTATTTGTCCATGCTTCAACAAATATTTCCTTGTGAGAAATTAACTACTCCTCATGTACAAAATTTATGTAGTATTAAGCCTCATCATAACTATAAACACCTCCCATGCCTCCATTATTTGCACCTACTTCTTTTTTTTGGAAAAACAATTATCTTGCACTTCACTTTGACATTTTTTCATACATGAAACAAGCATAATAAATTGGCTGCTTTTGGAAAAATATATTAAACTACGTTTATCAAAGCAAGGTTTGTATCAGTAGCAATTATTTCAACTTCACCTACTGTAATCTGTTCTTTCAACATTTGTAGTGCCCCATAAAATTATCAGCATGCTCAGACTGTAGATATGTAAATGCACACAAATATCATTTCAGTAGATGTAACACTAATAATTTCAAGTAATGACATTCAATACCTACATGTCTTGTATGTGTTAACCATAACTTATATGATGTGAAAATTATTTACAAGAGTAATAACGTCTAGATGGACCCAAAATATGTCCCACAATTCATTTGAACCTTCTACCTTTCTATATCGATAAATGTATTTGTCATGTTCCATCAATGTCAAAAGATGTTTCATTTATGTTCAATTACTTCTAGGTAATGGACGATATACTTGACGTGCATCGTAAACTTGTTTTATTGTCGTCAAACTTTTAACATTATGATATTTTCGTGTCATCCATATGATTCTTGGTTTGATCATGTTCTTCGTCATATCACCAAGTACAACTTTATCTTCTTGAGACAATCGGCCTAAGAAAGCATGACAGGTCAGTTTTTTGGCCAATTCGTGGTTATGAACACCACATATTACATGCAGATACCATCCCACACCAACATTTGATGGTATTTCATTCAATCTAAATAGGCATTCACATTTTCTATTCCAAATACTCCTCATAGATTTAGGATTCTTCCAAGGTCTATATTTACCGCTCATTTCACAATCAATAATTAATTTTGTCTTTGTTTCATCGATGAGTACAATTCTTTCCCCTCATTTTATAATTCTAAAAAAGTTATCTCATTTGTAAAAAAAAATCATCTTATTTAATATGTTCTATAAATACTCAATTCAATCTCTTATAATTCTAATGCAACTAAGAGTGAAAATAGGTTGGGCCGAGTTACGAGTTTGAGTTTGGCATGTCTAAAAATTCAAGGTCTAAGTCTGTCATAGGCTTAGTTTTTAAGTTTGAGTTTGATAAAAGTCTGATATACCTATTAACATACTTAAAAAGTCTATTTTATTTTAATATTTTTAAATAAGTAATCAAACATATCTTTATATAGATTATCGAGTTAATATGTCAATGAAATTAAGTTCTATTTTGACATTTAACATCACATTTTGAAGAACATGACATTATATACATCCTACTTAAATTATATTTTATAATACATTTCAATATGTCAAAAACTAAATGAGATTAATATACGTAAATTATTAAAAGTTGAATATATAACAAAAAAAAAATCAAAATTTAATATAATAATTATAGTAGTAAAAATATTATTTATATATAGTTAAATAGCTCGGTCTAATAGACTTAAAAGGCTTATTATGAGCATTTTTAACTAAATATATTTATTATTGTAGTATGATCTTTTTAACAAAATAGGGTTTTTTAGAATTCTTGGTCTTATTTATTAAAAAAAAAAAAAAGCATGGACCTAACTAGACTCGAGCGTAAATCTCTATTGATCGCCTTGACCTATTTTCATATCTAAATGCAACTCAATTTACATCATAACCAAATTTAATATCAAAATAATATTTAAAAATCTCATACAAAAGACAAATATTTGAAAGATTAATTTGAGTATAGAAATTTTTTTATCTATAAATAAATTTGATTATATTGAAATTATAAACCACTAAAATAGTTTTTATTTATTTTTTGAATAAAACTAAACGGGACCCTTGGTTTGTGTATAATTGTCAATTTTTTTTCGACAACATGTATAATTGTCAACTTAACAATTAATTAATAAGCTTGAGACAAAGAAGATAGATAATCCTATGTATTATTTTGACAAAATACATTTATCTTATATGTTTTTTTATATAATTATTTTTTGCAAAGAAAAAGATTATATTATCCTACATTATTTTTTGACAGATATTATTTTATATTATTATAAGATATGTTTCTTTTAAAGTAAAAAGTAAATAGAGCGAAAATTGATAATATAATAAATAAATAATATTAAAACTAATTTATATTAATTTAATCATTAACGAATGATATTATTCACTGGACCGCTCTTCTTAGAAAATAATATTATACTACATTAGTTTAATCCATTATTATGATATTGTCGAAAACGCAATTTTATACTACATTATTTTCGTGATTATTCAATGTAGGAATCATGGAAGACGAAATCCAATGACATATTCTCACATGTACCAGATAAACCTTCCCCACACACAACTCACATTGAATTCAACTAAACAAAAGTATTATAAAAGTTGATATTATTCATTTGTTGACAGCTCCCTTCCCTTTTGAAAACCTTTTTTTCTCTTTGTTATTGTTCATAGTGAAATTCAAAATAATTCAAACCCAACATCAACAAATTTCAATTTTCTTTATTCTTCAATATTCCAATTCTGATTCTAATAATACCATGGTTCTATTTGGATCCAACGCAAATCACCAACATTGAATCTCCAATATTTCAATCCTGATTTCATGGTTAGGTTATAAAGAGTGATTAACAATAAAAAATAAAAAGAAAAAAATGAGAGTCTCGAAATCTCAGGTGTGGCAACCCTGTAAGAAGAAGAGACTCTAATATAAGGAGTGAATACTTTTGAAGATTGAATATAGAAAAGAGAAAAAATGCGTTCGTCGCAGAGTAGCGGCAGTCTTAGCAGCGTCGCCAGTAGCGGCGGAAAGACAAGAGTTGGGAAGTTCGAGCTTGGTCGGACGCTAGGCGAAGGAAATTTCGCGAAGGTGAAGTTTGCTAGGAACGTTGAAACTGGAGAACACGTAGCTATCAAGATTCTCGATAAGGATAAAATTCTCAAGCACAAAATGATTCGTCAGGTTATTTTTGTGTGTGTTAAATCAATTAATTTGATTTTTTTGTGACCAAAACTCAATTAATATTGTTAATTATGTCAATTTTTTTGGTTTCATTGATGTCGAGTATTATTATATTTCTTGTTTAATTTTGTTTTAATAAAAAATAACAAGCACAAAGTGATTATTATTAATTTAGATAGATGGGATTACGCCCTTCTTTCCTGATTCCACTATTGGAGCAAGTTCATCTGTGATCTCAGTTGAAAGAACCATGATTTTTATGTGTTGAGATATTGACAGTATTGATATTGATTGCTATAAGATTTGTTAATATCCTTTAGAATCATGATAGGATCATTGATATTATGATTAATTAAAAAAAGTTATTGTAAATGTGATCATTAAGTTTGGGGTAGTTTATGGGACCCATTTTGAGTTCTTAATAAATGGCTGCACCGTTGGAGTAAAAGGTTTGTAGATTTTTTAAATAAAACGTGAAACACTAGGGCTCACCAAAATATAGATAATACCAACCAGAACACCACTGGACATGCTAATGAGTTTAACATTTGTTTGTTTTTGTGCATGTTTGGTTTTACAATGGGATTTTCAAAATCACAGTGAGCCACCTATTCCGTGATGTTTGCAGTAATTAATGTTATATGTATTGAAAGTTCGGTCATTTTATTAGCAGGATAGAGGTTTCAGACTTTGTTTGATTGAATAGTTTTTCTGTCTTTGAAGATTTATGAGATTATTTCTGTTGAAACATTAACATGTCTTGATTCTTGAGTAGATCACCACAGATAATTCACAAGCATAGCTTACCACAGGAAAAAAAAAAAAAGAATTCACAAGCATAAAAAATTGAACAGAGAATTTATGAAACTGAATGTTGTGCTGAAACTTAGTTTTCTTATTTATACCTTTGTTCTTTACAAAACTGCAAAAAGGTTCTTCCTCACATCAACATCCTCGTTACCATGCAGAAAATAAACAGTTTACAGTTTCTGAGTTAATTCTTCTGCTCACAGAATATATATGTTAGAGAAAGTGTGGCCTGGCTTTTGAGGCCGTTAACTCAGAAACATTTCAGTTTTGTAAATTCTTGAATACACTTCATTTTGTCATTCTTGAGTCTTGACCTATGATTCTGTATCACATTAGTACTGATCTGCACTGTCTCTGCAGTAAGATCTATCTATTCATCCTATTTCAACCTATTGGCACATTTGATGGTATAGACTTAGGCAAAGTAAGCTGGAAACAAAAAAGTATTTCTTAAGTCCAAACTCTCCCATTTGAACTGGTTTAGAGAATAAAATTAGAATTAGGTAAGAACATGTTAGATATTAAGTCCAAACTCGCAGCAACTTAATAGTGTCTCTGGTTACTCAAACTTTGACAACAGAAAAATCCAAAAGTCTGAATATTGCTATGAATAGAACAAATTTAACAGGTGAGTAATGCAACGAAGAAATTGATGAAAAGTATAAAGGAACTTTACAGACCCAAACTTCAATTAAAAGAAACCAGTGGGTCTACATGAAACATATCCCTGACAGTATACTGAAGCCTGTTTTTCCATTTCATTAACCTTAACCTTATTTATGTCATTATTGTGGCCTAAACAATGGTGGTCTCTGTCTCTGGGATGGTTCTCTTCACTTTTCCACCTTGGTTCTCATTTATTATGATTCTGTCCTGATTAATTATATAAAGTATTAGCTTGATTAATAATATCTCATATAAATATTAGTATTTGCAAGAATTTTTAATAGTATCATTTACTTGCTTTTAATTGTTGTATGTGTTCTGCCACCTGTTAAACAGGTTAACTATTTGAGTTTAATACTGTGTTTTGTGTGGTGTTGGGAAAAAATGGTATATTATTATTAGTTTATAGTTTTGTGTTGGTGTGAAGAACTTCTGCTAAGTTTCTGGGTTTTTTTCTTTCTGAAGCACGAATACTCAAGTCTTTCTTGATATTCTGTTATTCACTGTTA
Source organism: Cicer bijugum (assembly GCA_037974875.1). Taxonomy (NCBI): domain Eukaryota; kingdom Viridiplantae; phylum Streptophyta; class Magnoliopsida; order Fabales; family Fabaceae; genus Cicer; species Cicer bijugum. The sequence goes on along the minus strand of JBBPBT010000460.1, from coordinate 2,770,579 downwards.
TGCAGATAAAACAAGAAATATCAACAATGAAACTCATTAGACATCCAAATGTCATTCGCATGCATGAGGTTAGAAGGCAGTAAATGATTCCTTCCATGCTTGATTTATTTCTATTCTTATATTTTCCAGAGTTTTATTCTTTCAGTCTTTTCTAACTTCCCTCTGCATTGTTAACTACAAATTCCTTGTGTAGGTAACAGCTAGCAAAACAAAGATATTCATTGTTATGGAACTTGTGACCGGTGGGGAGCTTTTTGATAAAATTGTAAGGCGGTTTTTCCCCTTCTTTGTGCTTTGAAGGCCAGAACCCTTTATATTATTAGCATTGTTCTTTTATTGTCTCTTATTTTTGTGCTTTTTTCTGTCATTAACTTGTGCCAGGTACGCAGTGGGAGGTTGAAAGAAGATGAAGGAAGAAAATATTTTCAAGAGCTTATATGTGCTGTGGATTACTGTCATAGTAGAGGTGTTTGCCACAGAGACCTAAAGGTGTATATTGCTTTGTCATTTATATTTTTCCTTTGCTTTCTATTTTAGAGAGGGGGTGTTGTTGTCGGGTTCAAATTACGGGTTTCTGAATAATTTCAGCAATGCATTCTGAAGAAAGTAAAAGACAAAATACTTTCATATTTTATTACTACAGCCTAAGCTGTTTATATAGAAAAAGAAATAACAATAGTAACACTAAGTAATAGTGACAGAATAAAAATAAACATAATAATATAAAATAAAAGAGAATAAAATCTAATTTCTATTTTATTCTTCAACACCCCCCCTCAAGTTGGTGCATAGATATCTGTCATGCCCAACTTGGCTATCAGTCGCTCAAAATTGGGTCTTGCCAAACTTTTTGTCAAGATATCAGCAGTTTGCTGATTGGAAGTCACAAATGGTAGGCATATAACTCCAGCATCAAGTTTTTCTTTTATGAAATGGCGGTCAATCTCAATATGCTTGGTTCTATCATGTTGTACAGGGTTGTGAGCTATGCTTATTGCTGCTTTGCTATCACAGAACAATTTTAAGGGTGAGTCAACTTTCATTTTCAGTTCGCCCAAGAGTTTACGAATCCATAAAAGTTCACAAATTCCTTGAGCCATTGCTCTGAATTCAGCTTCTGCACTGCTTCTAGCGACAACCCCTTGTTTCTTACTTCTCCAAATAACTAAATTTCCCCAAACATAGGCACAATATCCGGTGGTGGATTTTCTATCAGTAATTGATCCTGCCCAATCAGCATCTGTAAATATAGAGACTTCTCTGTCATTAGTTTTCTTGAAGTACAAACCCTTTCCAGGATTGGATTTCAAGTACCTTAAGATTCGATAAACTGCCTCCAAGTGTTCTTTATAAGGAGAATGCATGAATTGACTTACAACACTCATAGAGAAAGCGATGTCAGGTCTAGTGTGGGCTAGATAAATAAGTTTGCCGACTAACCTCTGGTATCTTCCAATCTCTACAGGAACACTGCCTTTCTCCCAAAGTTTAGCATTTAAATCCATAGGAGTATCTGCTGCTCTACACCCACTCATCCCAGTTTCTTCCAAGAGATCTAAGATGTATTTTCTTTGAGAAACAACAATTCCCTTATTTGAGCGAGCAACTTCCATACCAAGAAAGTATTTAAGCGCACCTAAATCTTTGATCTCAAATTCTTTTTTCAAATTTTTCTTCAATCTTTCCATCTCAACAATGTCATCTCCTGTGAGAATAATATCATCTACATATACAATTAGAATTGCAATTTTACCAACATCAGAGAACTTCATGAACAGAGTATGGTCTGATTGTCCCTGCATATATCCTTGCCTTTTGACCGACTGAGTGAATTTCTCAAACCAAGCCCTTGGAGATTGCTTGAGACCATAAAGGGATTTTTGTAGTTTGCACACGTTTGAACCAAATTTATCTTCAAAGCCAGGTGGGCTATCCATGTATACTTCCTCCTCCAAATCACCATTCAGAAAAGCATTCTTTACATCAAGTTGGTTAAGAGACCAATCTAAATTCACTGCCAAGGACAAGAGAACTCTAATAGTGTTTAATTTGGCAACAGGAGCAAAAGTCTCTGAGTAATCAATGCCATATGTCTGAGTAAACCCTTTAGCAACCAAGCGTGCCTTGTATCTTTCAACTGTGTTATCAGAATTATATTTCACAGTAAATACCCATTTACAGCCAACAGTATTCTTTCCTGTAGGTAACGTCATGACTCTCCAAGTTTGATTCTTCTCAAGAGCTCTCATCTCCTCAAGAACAACTTCCTTCCACTTTGGAATTTTTAGAGCCTCCTGTATATTTTTTGGAATTTCTACAGTAGACAACTTAGAGGTAAATGCAGCAAATGAAGAAGACAATTTTGAGTATGACACATAATTAGACAAAGGATATTTAGTGCATGATCTAACAGGTTTTCTAATTGCAATAGGAAGGTCTATATCAGGATACTCGACATGACTCTTAAGAATAGAAGAAGACTTACCTGTATCAAGATGATGTGTTGGATTATCTATTGGTTCAGAATCTTGGAAGGGTCGGAGAATGGGTCCTTCATTTCTCTGTTTATGGTTTCTTCTTTCAAAGACATTTCCCTTCCAAGTAGGGCCAATTGTAGTACACCTGCTTTGTGTCTCTTTATCTGAATCATTATGTTGTGGCATTTCAGATGGTCCTTCATTATTATTAAGATCAAGAATTTTATCATTGTGATTTAGATTTGAAATTGTTGCCCCCGAATCTGTCGAAACCTCATTCATAAGTGGATTGAGTTCCAATATAGATTCTTGGGCATTTTCTTTTGGTGCATCAATATAAGTCTCAGAATTTGTTGACAACACTACATCACTTAAAGTAATGATGTTTTCAAAAGTAAAAGATGAATCTTCCTTAAAATTTCCCCCCTTAAGATGAATGTCAGTAAAAAATGGTTGATTTTCAACAAAAGTAACATCCATGGTTACAAAAATTCTTTTTGATTTTGGTTCAAAACACCGATACCCCTTTTGAGTTGGAGAGTAACCGGTAAACACACATTTTATTGCTCGTGGATCGAGTTTGTCAAGGTGTTTATGTTCATGAACAAAAGCAGTGCAACCAAAAACTTTTAGTGGCAAATCAGCAGAGACATTAGTCAAAGGAAAATAATTTCGAAAAACATCAAGAGGTGTACGAAAATCTAAAACTTTAGATGGCATTCGATTAATTAAATATGATGCAGTTAAAACAGCTTCACCCCACAAATATTTTGGAACCTTATTTGCAAATAGTAAAGCTCTAGCAACCTCAAGAAGATGCCTATTCTTTCTCTCTGCAATTCCATTTTGTTGGGGTGTATTAACACAAGAACTTTGATGAATAACCCCATTTGCAAGAAAAAAATCAGACAAAAGTATATTAAAATATTCTTTACCATTGTCACTTCTGAAGACTTGAATATTTGTTTGGTATTGAGTGTGCACCATTTTAAAGAAATTTTTGACAACTTGTCCAACTTCTGATTTTTCTTTCAATAAATAAACCCAACAGATTCTAGTATGATCATCAATAAAAGTTATAAACCATTTTTTATTAGAAAAGGTGTTTATTCTATTAGGACCCCAAACATCACTATGAATAACTGCAAACGGTTTTGATTGTTTATATGGTTGTGTAGAAAAAGAAGAACGGTGATGTTTAGCAAATTCACAAGTTTCACAATGAAATAAAGACGGATCCTTCTTAGAAAATAATTTAGGAAATAAATGTTTCAAATACGGAAAACTAGGATGTCCTAACCGTAAATGCCATAACATAATATCATCATTATTAGAAGAAACAAAAATAGATTCAAAGCAGGTACTTGTTTTTTGTTGGTCTTTGAAATCGTGTCCATTGTCAAGATAATAGAGTCCTCCACTCTCCTTAGCATTGCCAATCATCTTCCCCGTGCTCAAATCCTTAAAAGTGCAATGAGAATGAAAGAAGTTAGCTTGACAATTTATATCCTTTGTTAATTTAGTAATGGACAACAGATTACATGATAAATTAGGAACATGTAAGACATCTTTTAAGGTTAACTTAGGTGACAAAATAACAGAACCTTTCCCTGCAATGGCTGAAAGAGAGCCATCTGCAATTTTAATTTTGTGGTTACCTGCACAAGGACTATAAGAAGAAAATAGACTCGACTCCCCAGTCATATGATCAGTAGCACCAGAATCGATAATCCAAGTATGGCTGGGAGTGACACTAAGTAGAGCAGTATTTGGAAAATTACCTCTTTGAGCTATAGAGCAAGAAGAAGTTTGAGACTCAAGAAGTTTGTACAATTGATCTAACTGTTCCTTGGTGAAAGGAGATGGGCTTGAAGGAGACTGCTTCTCTTGATCAGATGTACCAGTTTGGAGTGCATGACCTTCGTTTCTTTCTTTTTTCTTCCAATTTAGAGGTTTTCCATGGAGCTTCCAACATGTATCACGTGTGTGCCCTGGACGTTTGCAATGTTCGCACCATGGTTTCTTGCCAACGCTCTTCCCGTCTTCATTTTTAGTGACTAGGGCAGAGCTTTCAACCTTACCAACAGAAGGTGACTTACCCATCATAACACCTTGTCTCGCCTCTTCTCTTCTCACTTCTGAGAACGCTTCCCGAAGTGATGGCAATGGGATCTTTCCCAATATTCTGCCTCGGACTTCATCAAGCCGCTTATTAAGCCCAACCAAGAACATGAATACACGGTCATTCTCCTGTCTCTTAAGAAACAAAACACTGTCCTCACAGCACTTCCAATGATCATCATAGCATAGATCCAATTCTTGCCATAGTGTCATCAATTCATTATAATAGGTAGTGACATCTCTATCTCCTTGTTTGGCATGCCACAATCGTGATTTGAGATCGAAAATTTGAGCTGAATTATGAACATCAGAATATGTTTCTTTGACAGCCTCCCAAACTTCCTTCGCAGTAGGCAAAAACATAAAAGGTTTTTTGATTGTTGATTCCATATTACTCAGCAGCCAAGCAATAATAACAGAGTTCTCAGATTTCCAAAACCTGTAATTCGGATCAGTTGTGGCAGGCATTTGCACCTCTCCTGTTAGGAAACCAAATATGCCTTTACCATCTAAAATCAATCTTGCGGTTTGGGACCATTCAACATAATTTTTTCCGTTTAGTTGTTGGATTTCAACCTTGAGGGCATTAGAAGTTCCCTCATGGCCAAAAAAGTTGTTGGAAAAACCATTTTGGCTGCCTGGGCCGCTGCCATTGCCGACTGTGCCGCTGCCATTGCCGATTGTGCCGCTGCCATTGCCGATTGGACCACTGCCACCTGTGCCATTGCTACTGCCGCCTGGGGTGTTGCCTAAATTGTCGGCGTTGTTGACTACTTCTGAGTTTTTACCCAAACCATCGTTGTCGCCGCTACCCATGAGGGCTACCTTCCATGGGGTACTGTGTGCCATAGCTCAGTTGGTTGGAGCGCCAAACCCTGATGGGTTGTGGAAAGGTTTACAGAACCCTAACCAGAGCTCTGATACCATGAAGAAAGTAAAAGACAAAATACTTTCATATTTTATTACTACAGCCCTAAGCTGTTTATATAGAAAAAGAAATAACAATAGTAACACTAAGTAATAGTGACAGAATAAAAATAAACATAATAATATAAAATAAAAGAGAATAAAATCTAATTTCTATTTTATTCTTCAACACCCCCCCTCAAGTTGGTGCATAGATATCTATCATGCCCAACTTGGCTATCAGTCGCTCAAAATTGGGTCTTGCCAAACTTTTTGTCAAGATATCAGCAGTTTGCTGATTGGAAGTCACAAATGGTAGGCATATAACTCCAGCATCAAGTTTTTCTTTTATGAAATGGCGGTCAATCTCAATATGCTTGGTTCTATCATGTTGTACAGGGTTGTGAGCTATGCTTATTGCTGCTTTGCTATCACAGAACAATTTTAAGGGTGAGTCAACTTTCATTTTCAGTTCGCCCAAGAGTTTACGAATCCATAAAAGTTCACAAATTCCTTGAGCCATTGCTCTGAATTCAGCTTCTGCACTGCTTCTAGCGACAACCCCTTGTTTCTTACTTCTCCAAGTAACTAAATTTTCCCAAACATAGGCACAATATCCGGTGGTGGATTTTCTATCAGTAATTGATCCTGCCCAATCAGCATCTGTAAATATAGAGACTTCTCTGTCATTAGTTTTCTTGAAGTACAAACCCTTTCCAGGATTGGATTTCAAGTACCTTAAGATTCGATAAACTGCCTCCAAGTGTTCTTCATAAGGAGAATGCATGAATTGACTTACAACACTCACAGAGAAAGCGATGTCAGGTCTAGTGTGGGCTAGATAAATAAGTTTGCCGACTAACCTCTGGTATCTTCCAATCTCTACAGGAACACTGCCTTTCTCCCAAAGTTTAGCATTTAAATCCATAGGAGTATCTGCTGGTCTACACCCACTCATCCCAGTTTCTTCCAAGAGATCTAAGATGTATTTTCTTTGAGAAACAACAATTCCCTTATTTGAGCGAGCAACTTCCATACCAAGAAAGTATTTAAGCGCACCTAAATCCTTGATCTCAAATTCTTTTTTCAAATTTTTCTTCAATCTTTCCATCTCAACAATGTCATCTCCTGTGAGAATAATATCATCTACATATACAATTAGAATTGCAATTTTACCAACATCAGAGAACTTCATGAACAGAGTATGGTCTGATTGTCCCTGCATATATCCTTGCCTTTTGACCGACTGAGTGAATTTCTCAAACCAAGCCCTTGGAGATTGCTTGAGACCATAAAGGGATTTTTGTAGTTTGCACACGTTTGAACCAAATTTATCTTCAAAGCCAGGTGGGCTATCCATGTATACTTCCTCCTCCAAATCACCATTCAGAAAAGCATTCTTTACATCAAGTTGGTTAAGAGACCAATCTAAATTCACTGCCAAGGACAAGAGAACTCTAATAGTGTTTAATTTGGCAACAGGAGCAAAAGTCTCTGAGTAATCAATGCCATATGTCTGAGTAAACCCTTTAGCAACCAAGCGTGCCTTGTATCTTTCAACTGTGTTATCAGAATTATATTTCACAGTAAATACCCATTTACAGCCAACAGTATTCTTTCCTGTAGGTAACGTCATGACTCTCCAAGTTTGATTCTTCTCAAGAGCTCTCATCTCCTCAAGAACAGCTTCCTTCCACTTTGGAATTTTTAGAGCCTCCTGTATATTTTTTGGAATTTCTACAGTAGACAACTTAGAGGTAAATGCAGCAAATGAAGAAGACAATTTTGAGTATGACACATAATTAGACAAAGGATATTTAGTGCATGATCTAACAGGTTTTCTAATTGCAATAGGAAGGTCTATATCAGGATACTCGACATGACTCTTAAGAATAGAAGAAGACTTACCTGCATCAAGATGATGTGTTGGATTATCTATTGGTTCAGAATCTTGGAAGGGTCGGAGAATGGGTCCTTCATTTCTCTGTTTATGGTTTCTTCTTTCAAAGACATTTCCCTTCCAAGTAGGGCCAATTGTAGTACACCTGCTTTGTGTCTCTTTATCTGAATCATTATGTTGTGGCATTTCAGATGGTCCTTCATTATTATTAAGATCAAGAATTTTATCATTGTGATTTAGATTTGAAATTGTTGCCCCCGAATCTGTCATAACCTCATTCATAAGTTGATTGAGTTCCAATATAGATTCTTGGGCATTTTCTTTTGGTGCATCAATATAAGTCTCAGAATTTGTTGACAACACTACATCACTTAAAGTAATGATGTTTTCAAAAGTAAAAGATGAATCTTCCTTAAAATTTCCCCCCTGAAGATGAATGTCAGTAAAAAATGGTTGATTTTCAACAAAAGTAACATCCATGGTTACAAAAATTCTTTTTGATTTTGGTTCAAAACACCGATACCCCTTTTGAGTTGGAGAGTAACCGGTAAACACACATTTTATTGCTCGTGGATCGAGTTTGTCAAGGTGTTTATGTTCATGAACAAAAGCAGTGCAACCAAAAACTTTTAGTGGCAAATCAGCAGAGACATTAGTCAAAGGAAAATAATTTCGAAAAACATCAAGAGGTGTACGAAAATCTAAAACTTTAGATGGCATTCGATTAATTAAATATGATGCAGTTAAAACAGTTTCACCCCACAAATATTTTGGAACCTTATTTGCAAATAGTAAAGCTCTAGCAACCTCAAGAAGATGCCTATTCTTTCTCTCTGCAATTCCATTTTGTTGGGGTGTATTAACACAAGAACTTTGATGAATAACCCCATTTGCAAGAAAAAAATCAGACAAAAGTATATTAAAATATTCTTTACCATTGTCACTTCTGAAGACTTGAATATCTGTTTGGTATTGAGTTTGCACCATTTTAAAGAAATTTTTGACAACCTGTCCAACTTCCGATTTTTCTTTCAATAAATAAACCCAACAAATTCTAGTATGATCATCAATAAAAGTTATAAACCATTTTTTATTAGAAAAGGTGTTTATTCTATTAGGACCCCAAACATCACTATGAATAACTGCAAACGGTTTTGATTGTTTATATGGTTGTGTAGAAAAAGAAGAACGGTGATGTTTAGCAAATTCACAAGTTTCACAATGAAATAAAGACGGATCCTTCTTAGAAAATAATTTAGGAAATAAATGTTTCAAATACGGAAAACTAGGATGTCCTAACCGTAAATGCCATAACATAATATTATCATTATTAGAAGAAACAAAAGTAGATTCAAAGCAGGTACTTGTTTTTTGTTGGTCTTTGAAATCGAGTCCATTTTCAAGATAATAGAGTCCTCCACTCTCCTTAGCATTGCCAATCATCTTCCCCGTGCTCAAATCCTTAAAAGTGCAATGAGAATGAAAGAAGTTAGCTTGACAATTTATATCCTTTGTTAATTTAGTAATGGATAACAGATTACATGATAAATTAGGAACATGTAAGACATCTTTTAAGGTTAACTTAGGTGACAAAATAACAGAACCTTTCCCTGCAATGGCTGAAAGAGAGCCATCTGCAATTTTAATTTTGTGGTTACCTGCACAAGGACTATAAGAAGAAAATAGACTCGACTCCCCAGTCATATGATCAGTAGCACCAGAATCGATAATCCAAGTATGGCTGGGAGTGACACTAAGTAGAGCAGTATTTGGAAAATTACCTCTTTGAGCTATAGAGCAAGAAGAAGTTTGAGACTCAAGAAGTTTGTACAATTGATCTAACTGTTCCTTGGTGAAAGGAGATGGGCTTGAAGGAGACTGCTTCTCTTGATCAGATGTACCAGTTTGGAGTGCATGACCTTCGTTTCTTTCTTTTTTCTTCCAATTTAGAGGTTTTCCATGGAGCTTCCAACATGTATCACGTGTGTGCCCTGGACGTTTGCAATGTTCGCACCATGGTTTCTTGCCAACACTCTTCCCGTCTTCATTTTTAGTGACTAGGGCAGAGCTTTCAACCTCACCAACAGAAGGTGACTTACCCATCATAACACCTTGTCTCGCCTCTTCTCTTCTCACTTCTGAGAACGCTTCCCGAAGTGATGGCAATGGGATCTTTCCCAATATTCTGCCTCGGACTTCATCAAGCCGCTTATTAAGCCCAACCAAGAACATGAATACACGGTCATTCTCCTGTCTCTTAAGAAACAAAACACTGTCCTCACAGCACTTCCAATGATCATCATAGCATAGATCCAATTCTTGCCATAGTGTCATCAATTCATTATAATAGGTAGTGACATCTCTATCTCCTTGTTTGGCATGCCACAATCGTGATTTGAGATCGAAAATTTGAGCTGAATTATGAACATCAGAATATGTTTCTTTGACAGCCTCCCAAACTTCCTTCGCAGTAGGCAAAAACATAAAAGGTTTTTTGATTGTTGATTCCATATTACTCAGCAGCCAAGCAATAATAACAGAGTTCTCAGATTTCCAAAACCTGTAATTCGGATCAGTTGTGGCAGGCATTTGCACCTCTCCTGTTAGGAAACCAAATATGCCTTTACCATCTAAAATCAATCTTGCGGTTTGGGACCATTCAACATAATTTTTTCCGTTTAGTTGCTGGATTTCAACCTTGAGGGCATTAGAAGTTCCCTCATGGCCAAAAAAGTTGTTGGAAAAACCATTCTGGCTGCCTGGGCCGCTGCCATTGCTGACTGTGCCGCTGCCATTGCCGATTGTGCCGCTGCCATTGCCGATTGGGCCACTGCCACCTGTGCCATTGCTACTGCCGCCTAGGGTGTTGCCTAAATTGTCGGCGTTGTTGACTACTTCTGAGTTTTTACCCAAACCATCGTTGTCACCGCTACCCATGAGGGCTACCTTCCATGGGGTACTGTGTGCCATAGCTCAGTTGGTTGGAGCGCCAAACCCTGATGGGTTGTGGAAAGGTTTACAGAACCCTAACCAGAGCTCTTGATACCATGAAGAAAGTAAAAGACAAAATACTTTCATATTTTATTACTACAGCCCTAAGCTGTTTATATAGAAAAAGAAATAACAATAGTAACACTAAGTAATAGTGACAGAATAAAAATAAACATAATATAAAATAAAAGAGAATAAAATCTAATTTCTATTTTATTCTTCAACACATTCTCAAGAATTTAGTTTTTTTTGCAAAGGGAACTTACATACCTAACCATGGACAGCTTGCGTGTGTGTGTGTGTGAAAGAGATAGATGCATGGAAAAAAAGAATACAAATTTAACATGTTACTATGTTTCATCTTTTAAAGCCTGAGAATTTGTTGCTGGATTCTAATGGAAGGCTTAAAGTATCAGATTTTGGATTGAGTGCATTGCCTCAACAAGTTCGGGTGAGTTAGTTGACTAGTTTTTAAAAATGAATAAATAGAATTATGACTAAGTCTACACAGTTGCTGATTATCATAATATTAATTATTAATAGGAAGATGGGCTACTTCACACAACATGTGGTACGCCAAATTATGTCGCTCCAGAGGTATTTTAGCTCAACCTGCTACTTTCCATTGTTTCTTTAACTCGACATTTTTTTATCATTGCTTCCTTATTATCTAGGTAATCCACAACAAAGGATATGATGGTGCAAAGGCAGATCTCTGGTCATGTGGTGTTATTCTTTTTGTTTTAATGGCCGGCTATTTGCCCTTCGAAGAAACCAATCTTATGGCTTTATATAAGAAGGTGATTTTTACTTAATGCCTGCTTTCATCATTCCGGCTGTTCTCAGTCCAAGTTTCCAATTGTGGTATTGTTTGATTCATGTAGCCGACCCTGTCTAATGAGATAAGGCTTGGTTTTGTTCCCTTTTGGATTATTTTGGTGATATTGATACTGTCATTTGAACAATTTAGCTCTGTGATGTTATATTATAATAAAAAAGTCTTGTTTTATATATTTTAAATTTGACGTACCCTATAACCTTGATTTAAAAAAAATGCTATATCTTGTACCAATACTCATATCTACTATCAGTACTGTTCTAGTACCTATGCATCTTAGCTACTATTCCAACTATAAAATATGCTGCCTCCAGTGCTCTGTGTCTACAGAATAATCACACAGCAGTATAATTTTTTACTTTAATTCTCAGAAAATATGACTTGGTCAGTTTGTTTGATTGGTTACACTGAGACTGGTCCAAGGTTTTCTTATGTAACCAAACTTACTCATAACAATGAAATTTACTGGCAACGTTTAAATATGTTTGATACCTTACACCAGCAAGCTTATTACCAACTGATTGACTTACTATTGGTTGATGGGTGAGTGATGCACAATTACTTCCTCTACAACATTTAATTAACCTAGTCGGGCACTCTGTATAGAGAGGATGTAACTGTATATTAATTTGTACATCTTTCCTCAAATGCAATCCTATATATTATGTCCCATAATAGTGCTGCCTAATGTGGGGTTTTTTCCTATATGAGTGACAGATTTTCAAGGCGGAGTTCACCTGTCCTCCATGGTTCTCTTCAAGTGCAAAGAAACTAATCAAAAGGATCCTTGATCCCAATCCTAATACAGTATGTGTGACTTGTGTTTTTTTTGTTTAATCTCATTGTACTCTGCTGCTACTCTGGCTTTTAGTAAATACTCCTGTTTTCCATGTCTTTAATGTGAAATCTAATATGTGAAACCAATCTGTATATCTTTCTCTGTTAATGATTTGAGAAACAGCGGATTACAATTGCCGAGGTCATTGAAAATGAGTGGTTCAAGAAGGGATATACACCTCCTGTGTTTGAACAGGCTGATGTTAGTCTTGATGATGTAAATTCTATTTTCAGCGATTCTATGGTATGTCTTTTGCTATTGTTGGTATCTTGATTAAATGTTGTTCATCTAAGTTTTGGATTTTAACCCTATCTCAATATTCTTTTTTGTGCACAGGATTCAGTAGATATTATCGTTGAAAGGCATGTAGAGAGGCCTGTGGCACCTGTGACCATGAATGCATTTGAACTTATCTCTAAGTCTCAAGGCCTCAACCTTGGTAATCTTTTCGAGAAACCAATGGTACGTGTATCGAATTTGAAAAATGAATTGTATGCTTTTCTCGTATTAGATCTTCCTATCCTTGAAATTTGACATGGGATGGGTTCGAGGAAATGAAAACTAAATTTTTGTTGTAAGGAACTTAAAACTATGTATTTGATATATGTTAATTGTAAGTTGCATGGTTAATGATAGTTTTTTATTGTGGTAACTAGGGACTTGTTAAAAGGGAAACGAGATTCACATCCAAATGTTCAGCGAATGAGATAATTTCAAAAATCGAGGAAACTGTAGGGCCTCTGGGTTTTGATGTCAAGAAGAACAACTGCAAGGTAAAAGAACCTATGCAATTTGTTATGATAATGACTTCTTGTTAAGTTTCTCTATTTCTGATAGTATATCTTATTCTTCATTTCAGTTAAAGATTCAAGGGGAAAAGACTGGACGAAAAGGTCATCTATCTGTAGCCACTGAAGTACGTTTTTAAAGTTTTTCTCATGATGTTAGGTGAACTTTATGCTAATTAATTTGAATTAAGGACACTGGACTGTTTCTAATGCTTTCCAGATCTTGGAGGTGGCCCCTTCAATTTACATGGTTGAGATGCGAAAGTCAGGAGGAGATACTTTGGAATTTCACAAGGTGAATTTAATGCACAAATCATAATGTGTTTACATATAAAAGAAAATACGCAAGTCTCGCATTGGGTAGAGTTAAGGTCTAAATAGACCTTATAACCTTACATGTCAATTTTGTAGGGTTGAGTTAGACGAACATATCTTGGAGTTTACATGCTCTGACTAAGTTGTCTTTATTTGCAGTTCTACAAGAATATATCTACTGGGTTGAAAGATATCGTTTGGAAAGCAGAGCCGATAGATGAAGAAAAATATGATGGTTAGTTTTTTAGTCTAGCAATCGTTATACTTGAATTAACAAAGGGAGGTTTTTTTAGCAATTTGGTAAATCATTCTTGATGGTGGTATGTTCTTTAGTGTGTTTTTTGTATTTTGTTTGAAGGTTATTATCAGTTTTGTGAATATTTCTGTTATCACAAATATCATTATTTCATTAATAGATTTCAAATGTTGGAGTTTAATACTGTTGACTTATTTTTATTTATGTCTGCTACCATGTAGTATTTGTAAGTGCTGCCAGAAGGATATTATGGAGTTTCTTTGGTGCTAGAATATTTTTAATAAGTTCCATTTGGGCATTTGGTATTAATTACTGAAAAGTAGTTTTTTTTTTTTTTTTTTA
>JBBPBT010000460.1:2736750-2753200 GCA_037974875.1 Cicer bijugum | reverse complement strand
TTTTTTTTTATGTTCCATCATAAAATTCTCAAACAATGGAATGGAAACTCTACTTTGCTTCACTCATTCTGCCCTTTTCCATTTTATTTTATTTTGTTCATTTTAAAATATTCAAAAAGCATGTGACATTCAAATTTATTATTCAACTAATTTTTATATAAATATATTGAAATAAAAATCACTTTAAATTCAACTCACTTTTAACTAAAATAATAATTTAGTGGTGTTAAATTTAAAATATGATCAAACTTAGTCATAGATGACATGTCATTGGGGTATTAGTGATTGAATTTAAAAGTACCAAAACATGTTAATTTTCAATTGTACCATAAAGTCCCCTTAATCACTACACCAAAAATGACATTTAACAACGCCCCTTTTACAGCACTTGCTAAACACAAGCACTGTTGTAAATATATTTTAAAAATAACGGAGCCTTTTACAACACTTTTTTGACAAGCGTTGTTGTAGGGTCATATAACATTTGCGCATAACATTATAAGGTTTTTACAGCGCTTTCCAAAAAAGCGTTGTAAAATGAAGCGCTTTCGCGTATTATTTTACAGCGCTTTTTCACAAGCGCTGTAAAATACATGCACTTTCATTCAATTTAACTACCTATTACAGCGCTTTTTTCATAAGCGCTGTAAAATACATGCGCTTTAAAATAATTGAACCACCTATTACAACACTTTTTTCACAAGCATTGTAAAATACATGCGCTTTCATTCAATTTAACTACCTATTACAGCGTTTTTTTCACAAGCGCTGTAAAATACATGAGCTTTAAAATAATTGAACTACCTATTACAACGCTTTTTTCACAAGCGCTGTAAAATACATGTGCTTTCATTGAATTTAACTACCTATTACAGCGCTTTTAGTACAAGCGCTGTAAAATACATCTTTCAAATAATTATATACGTTGGGAACCCTCGTATCCTCTACATCTTTCAAATAATTAAATACATGCGCTTTGTTCTACTCTGGGAACCCTCATATCCTCTACGTACTGCGCGGCCATCTACGTTGTCTCAGGTATTTTTTAATTTGTTTTTGTCAAATTAAAAATTAATACCACATGATTTTTTCTGTTTTGAAATTCTTATATATTTCTACTAGTCAAAAACTCATACCACATGATCTGTTCTGTTTTGAAATTGTTAGTTGATATTGGTTTCTTTTTGAAACTAGTTGATATGTTTTGAAAGCCTATTATTTTTGTAACTACATTTATATAGGTCGTGTAACACCCCGTTTTTCAAAGCGAGGGTGTATTTTTTTTTCAAAAGAAATTAAAATAAAGCAGAGAAATAAATGAGGTAAAACATTTGGATAAATAATTGAGTCATTAAAATTTACAAACAGCGGAAAAAGTTTCTCGAATTATGAATCCAAAATATTTACATATCAAAATGCGGCACAGTTTTCCATTTTAAAAATAAACACAAATCAAAAGAGAGACATATGATCTCTCCATGTCAACCTAGTTTGATCATTCTACCAAAAACTATACACCCTGAGTGATCTCCACGCGCCCCGTAGGATCCTCCTAACGTAGCTCCAGTCAAGCATTCCCATTTACATTCCCATCCGTAGGGTACGAACCGGTAGGATTGTCTTGGCTCTCATCTGAGGGCAAAGCCCAGATTTCCACAATAGTTGTAAAGGGTCACCAACCGAAATTAACAGTTAACACATAACATTTAAGTTTTTAAATGCACAAAATACCTTTTCAACTTAGCATGCACCTTAAAAGGATTTTCCATATGCTAAAAGTTCATACAATGCTGGCCAAATGTAAATGAAATCAAATAGAGTTCTCAATCCATCAAGTAATACACAACTGAACAAAACATTGATAAATTAATTGAGCAATCGATTATCTAACTCAAAATAAGAATTTCCACTAAGCCAATCGATTGGGAAATCGATTAAATGGATAATTGAGCCCCTGTATTAAAGCCAATCGATTTCCAAATCGATTTCCTGAAGGTTTTTAGTGAAGTTTGAACTCTGGGCTTAATTCAGTCGATTGAGCAATTGATTGGGCAATCGATTGACAGCATAGCTGAGCCACTGACTTAATGCCAATCGACTTCCAAATCGATTTCCTGAAGGTTTTTAGTGAAGTTTGAACTCTGGGCTTAATTCAATCGACAATTGATTGGGCAATTGATTGGGCAATCGATTGGGCAATCGATTGACAACATAGCTGAGCCAGTGACTTAATGCCAATCGATTGGGAAATCGATTTCCCTGCATATTCTTCCAAAAATACATAAACTAACACAAACACATTCATACATAATACCAAATCTTAACACTTAACACTTATAACACAATCACTACAACATCATGAGTTTCGAAATAGTTTTGAAAATCAACATGTTATCACACAATTCCAAGACGTGACACTTAGCATAATCAACACAATCACAAGGATATCTCAAGTTCAAATACTCAATCGTAAACTTGAATCAATACACTTACACACAATTTCAAAACATACCGCTTAACGGTTTCAACGCAATACCCACACAGACAAGATGAACCAACAAATCACATGGCATCACCTTGACTCGAAAAACCCAATACAGACAAAATGAACCAACAAATCACATGGCATCACTTTGACTTGACAATCTCAACGCAGACAAGATGAACCAACAAATCACATGGCATCACCTTGGCTCGACAATCCCAACGCAGACAAGATGAACCAATAAATCACATGGCATCACCTTGACTCGACAATCCCAACGCATACAAGGTGAACCAACAAATCACATGGCATCACCTTGGCGCGACAATCTCAACACAGACAAGATGAACCAACAAATCACATGGCATCACCTTGACTCGACAATCTCAAAGCATACAAGATGAACCAACAAATCACATGGCATCACCTTGGCGCGACAATCTCAACACAGACAAAATGAACCAACAAATCACATGGCACCACTTTGACTCGACAATTCATTTCTCCACAAAATCATTTTCACGACAACATTAAGTAAACGCAGATATTAAGAGATTCCCCATTCTTAATACTTATTTAACTTAATGATTTTCACAAACAAACACAAATTACGCAAACATAAATATTAAGAGATTCCCCATTCTTAATACTCTTTTAACTCCAACGATTTTCAAAACAAACATTAAGTAAACAAGACATTAAGAGATTCCCCATTCTTAATTCTCATTTAACTTAAACGATTTTCCAAAACAAACATTAAGTAAACAAGACATTAAGAGATTCCCCATTCTTAATACTCATTTAACTTAAACGATTTTCCGAAACAAACATTAAGTAAACAAGACATTAAGAGATTCCCCATTCTTAATACTCATTTAACTTAAACGATTTTCCAAAACAAACATTAAGAAAACAAGACATTAAGAGATTCCCCATTCTTAATACTCGTTTAACTTAATGGTTTTCAAATTCCACGCAAAACAAACTCAAACATATTATCAAATCCAATCCACAACTCACACGATAATCCACTTAATGATTTTCACAAACAAACACAAATTACGCAAACAGAAATATTAAGAGATTCCCCATTCTTAATACTCTTTTAACTCCAACGATTTTCAAAACAAACATTAAGTAAACAAGACATTAAGAGATTCCCCATTCTTAATTCTCATTTAACTTAAACGATTTTCCAAAACAAATATTAAGTAAACAAGACATTAAGAGATTCCCCATTCTTAATACTCATTTAACTTAAACGATTTTCCGAAACAAACATTAATTAAACAAGACATTAAGAGATTCCTCATTCTTAATACTCATTTAACTTAAACGATTTTCCAAAACAAACATTAAGTAAACAAGACATTAAGAGATTCCCCATTCTTAATACTCGTTTAACTTAATGGTTTTCAAATTCCACGCAAAACAAACTCAAACATATTATCAAATCCAATCCACAACTCACACCACAATCCACCCCTCAAACACACAAGTTTCATTTACTCAAAGTCATACATAAAAGAGTTTAAATTCATTCAACACGAAACATTCATCAATATAACCAAAACCTAACTCTAAGATTTTACCCATAAAGTGTCAGATACATTTTCCCAAATCAATACTCTAACCCTAACAAAATTCTTTTCCACACAACCACAAGTAAGTCCCTAAATGCAAACTAAAAGTTTGGAAGGAGCCCTTACCTTCACTTTAGCTTTTTCGTTCGATTTCGGTACCGTGAGCAAATCCGGTAAAAACCTCCGCTCGCAACACCGATTCCAAAGTTAGCTCACTAGCACCGTAGTGTAGTGGTGAGCAACTTTCCCTTCTATCACTTCTTGAAACGACGCTTAGATCTAGATGAAACTGGAAGATTTGAGTTTGAATCCCTAATACCGTTTTTCTCCGTTTTCGAATTTAAGAGGAAGAGTGAAGCTGAGAAAACCTTGCTCTCTTACCCACTAACCTTGGGTTTCTATTTTGGAACTAAAGGAAGCAAAGAAAGCAAAAAAAATGGATAACAATGGAGAAGGAGGGAGATGAGCGCGCGGGTCAGTGAGAGGAAGGAGATGGAAATGCTTTCTTTTCTTTCTTTCTATTTTCCTTTCTCCTATTTTCTTCTCTCTCTCTTTCCTTCCTTTCCTTTTCTTTCTATATATATATATATATATAACAAATATCTAAAAATATCTAGATATTCCATAAAATTACCATTTCACCCATAACCACTCCAAACCACTTTTTGGTTAAAAATATCTACTCTCGTCGCAACTCGATTGACAGATGCAATTTTTAGCAACCCAAGATATTTTTAACGAAACTTTCTAGAATTAAATTCTTCGTAAAAGATCCACAGCAGTTAATTTAATTTATTTACCGACGAACATTTTTAATCGGGGTATCAAAATAAATTTTTGGGCATTTAAGCTCACAAAATATTAATAACTTGGCTAAAAAGCCTCCGAGTTCAATACCCAAAATACACTAAAATACATAAAGTGTAATTTAAAATTATGGGTCTTACAGGTCGTATAATATGGATAGGAAATAGATGTCTGCCAATCGATTGTCAAAAGAGTATGAAATTGGAGTGAAGGAGTTTGTTGAGTTTGCAATGAAGAATGCAAAAGATCCAAATTGAGTATTTGTCCTTGTTTAAAATGTTGTTTTGGAAAATGTGTTAGAGAAGATGAATTAGAAGGACATCTAGTATGTAATGGAATTGATCAAAGCTACACATGTTGGATAAGACATGGTGAGAAAAAAAAAAGGAAACATTAATTTTGAGAATAGTTCGGCATATGCTTCAACTAACTTCGATACAGATACATATGAGTCGAACCGAGTTGATGAGATCGCAAAAGTAGTTGAAGAGGATCTTCGAGATTGTCCTAAAATGTTTGAAAGTTTGTTGAGTGATGCAGAGAAAGAATTATATAATGGTTGTACTAAATTCACAAGATTGTCGGTGATATTAAAGTTGTACAACTTAAAAGCGAGTAATGGATGGTTTGATAAAAGCTTTACAAAATTATTAACACTCATAAAAGATATGTTGCCAGATGATAATGAACTTCCCAGTCGAACCTACGACGCTAAACGGATTTTGTGTTCTATTGGCATGAGTTACGAAAGGTCATGTGTGTCCTAACAATTGCATTTTATTTTGAAATGAATATGAACTACTTAAGGCGTGTCTGAAATGCAATGTCTCTCGATATAAGAAGAAAGAATCTACTCCAGCAAAAGTCGTGTGGTATTTTCCTATAATACCAAGATTTAGACGCATGTATCGCAGTGAAGAAGATTCAAAACACTTGACATGGCATGCAGATGAAAGAATTAGAGATGGAATGTTTCGACACCCTGTAGATTCCCCACAATGGGCAAAAATTGATTACGAGTATCCTGAATTCGGGATAGAGTCAAGAAATCTAAGACTTGCACTTTCTACTGATGGAATGAATCCACATGGTCTTCAAAACATCTCACGCAGCACGTGGCCTGTGATTTTGGTAATATATAACCTACCTCCATGGTTATGTATGAAGCGTAAGTTTATGATGTTGTCTCTGTTAATTTCTGGACCCAAACAACTGGGGAATGATATCGATGTATACTTGACTCCTCTAATCGAAGATTTAAAACGTATGTGGGAGACAGGTGTGGAAGTTTCAATTTGAGGGCTGTGTTGTTCGACACAATTAATGATTTTCCAGCATATGGTAATTTATCAGGATATAGCATTAAAGGTCAGTGTGCATGTCTTATATGTGAAGAGAGTACAAATTGGATGCGGTTGAAACATTGTAAGAAGAATGTGTTTCTTGGACATCGTAGATTTTTACCTTATAGTCATCAGTATCGTGGGTGGAGAAATGCATTCAATGGAAAATCAGAGGAAGGTAAAGCTCCTTTAGCACCGACTGGATATCAAATACTTGAAAAAGTACAAGGTTTGACCAATAAATTTGGCAAACCTTTTGCGGGAGAGCTGGTCAAAACTGGGTGGAAGAAAAAGTCAATTTTCTTTGAATTGCCATATTGGAAGTCATTGTATATAAGACATTTCCTCGATGTGATGCATATTGAAAAAAATGTATTTGATAGTGCTATTGGTACGTTACTCAATGTTCCAGGAAAGTCTAAAGATGGCATCAACGCAAGATTGGACTTGGTCGATATGGGAATAAGAAATGAATTGGCTCCAGTAAAAAAAGGAAATCGCACATATCTACCTCCAGTCGCTCATACTCTATCTAGAAAGGAAAAAATTGTTTTATGTAAATTTCTACGCGAAGTTAAAGTTCCAGAAGGATACTCTTCGAACATTAAAAATTTGGTTTGTATGAAAGACCTCAAGTTAAAAGGTTTGAAGACCCATGATTGTCATATTCTAATTGAGCATTTGCTACCAATAGGTATACGTTCCATTTTACCTAAAAAAGTTCGACTAGCCTTAACTAGATTATGTTTCTTCTTCAAGGAAATTTGTAGTAAAGTGGTCGACCCTCAGAAATTACCGACATTGCAGAGGGAAATTGTTGTTACTTTGTGTGAGCTTGAAATGTATTTCCCACCATCATTTTTTGATATAATGGTTCACCTTACTGTTCATCTGGTTAAGGAGGCACAACTCTGTGGGTCAGCTTATATGAGATGGATGTATCCGATATAACGATATATGAAAATATTAAAAGGGTACGTAAAAAGTAGAAGTCGACCAGAAGGTTGTATTGTTGAACGATACATTGTTGAAGAGGCTGCTAAATTTTGTACTGAATATCTGTCCAATGTTGAATCCACAGGGCTTCCCATGTCTCGTCATTCGGGAAGAATTTCAGGAGAAGGGATAATTGGAAGGAGACTACTGACTATATCAAGGACAAAATGGGAGCAGGCACAATTGTATGTTCTGCACAATGATGATGAGGTTCAACCGTATGTTACAATACACATAAATCAGTTATCTCGTTTGAACATGAATAGGAATCAAAATTGGATAACTCGAGAGCACAATCGAAGTTTTATAACATGGTTAAAAAATCACATAAAGTCAAAATTTGATATAGACCCCGGATCAATTTCAAAGAGATTGAGGTGGCTAGCAAATGGTCCGAGCTTACATGTCTTTTCTTACACTGGTTATGTTATTAACGGCTACACATTTTATACCAAAGAACAAGATGATCAGACCACTATGCTAAATAGTGGAGTCACTCTCGTAGCTGAAGCAATGCATGTCTCAAGTGCAAAAGACAAAAACCCAATATATGCAAATCTATCATATTTTGGGGTTATCAAGCGCATATGGGAATTAGACTTCACAATGTTTTGTGTTCCCATATTTGGTTGCAAGTGGGTCGATAATAATAATGGTGTTCGGATTGACGAGTCAGGATTCTTTCTTGTCGATTTTAATAGGGTGGGATACAAAGACGAGCCTTTTATTTTAGCGTCGCAAGCTCAACAAGTGTTTTATGTCACTAATCCTTCTGATGATAAATGGTATGTTGTCCTATCGACCAATAAAATAAGTGATGATAACAATAATGATGAAGATATTGGTAATGATCTTTTATTTGCAACATCACAACAACCACATGAAATTGATTCAACTGGTGGTGGTTTATATCTTAGAGATGATCATGATGAGGGAATTTGGATTAATCCATCGTTTCGTATTGTAAATGGACAAACAAATGTGAATTCCACCAGGAAAAGAAGAAGGGCATCTTAATGTACATGTTTAATTGTTTTATATAAGCCATGCATGTAATCTGAATTATTGTGATAAATATGCATGTAATATGAATTATTGTGATAAATATGCATGTAATATGAATTATTGTGATAAATATGCATGTAATATGAATTGAGTGTTTTATACTAATATGGCAGAATAGCAACAGATTTCATATCAGAAGCTTTTGGAATCAAACCATACATACCATCATATTTGGATCCTAGTTATAACATCTCACAGTTTGCTACTAGTGTCTCTTTTTCTTCTGCTGCTACTGGTTATGATAATGCCACTTATATAATGTAAATTAAGTGCCATGAAATTGTTTTAACTAAATATCTGAGTTACTGAGACAAGTCAAGTCGATTGGCAATTCGATTGGAATAAATGTCTGAGTTACAGTCATCCAATATTGAACCCAAATAAAACAAACACAAAAATAACATACTGAGATATTTAAAAAGCGCTGTAAAAGACCATTTTAAAAATAAAATAAAGAGATATTTAACAGCGCTTACATTAAAAAGCGCTGTAAAAGGCCTTAGTATGTTGATGTTCCTCATTAACCCCAAGTCCCTTTGATGAAATTATATATTAATGTTCCTCATCAACCCCGTTGATTCTCAATCCTACTGCAACCCTATCTATCTCCTACAAAGGCACCAATTCTTTAACACATGACCTTCCTCTCTCCATCATAAGAAAATGACTAGTTTGACTAAACATCTTCTAACCGTATGAAAGCCTAAGTCTATTTCTTTAATCACTTGTAGTACTTTATGTTTGGAATTTTAGTTAATCGTGTCTAAAACTATTAACTGAGATAAAACTACAATTTATTTATACATTTCATATCATATATTGTTAAGAGTCATACTTTTGATTTGTTTATTACACTAATAATAAATATATAACTTCTATTATTTTTAAATAAATTTTCATAAAAAAATCGTATTAAAAATATAAAGTTCAAT
Organism: Cicer bijugum; assembly: GCA_037974875.1. Classification (NCBI taxonomy): domain Eukaryota; kingdom Viridiplantae; phylum Streptophyta; class Magnoliopsida; order Fabales; family Fabaceae; genus Cicer; species Cicer bijugum. The sequence continues at coordinate 2,743,989 of JBBPBT010000460.1, read as the reverse complement.
TATTATTTTTTTTTTTAATCTGAAACAAATGTTTGATATGGTCTAAAAATATGTCTATAAGCGAAAAAGATTCTCATTAAAAATGTGTTTAAATAAATTTTAAAATATATGGTATTAGTATTTATCTAATTCACCTACAATTAAGCAATCGTTATAAAAATAAAAAGACATTTTACAGCGCTTACATTAAAAAGCAATGTAAAAGACTCTTTTAAAAATAAAATAAAGAGACATTTTACAGCGCTTATCTGAAGAATAATATTCATCAGACACCTAACATGACTTTCTCTACAGGATTTTCTTCAAACATCTTGTATGCATCATGGGAATCCCCAAAAACACATTGTTAACAAAAACATCATACTCAAACCCATTTTTTGCAACATGACAATGAACCTGAAGATCAAGTTTCAATTTAAGAATGAAAAGGGATGTAAAGAGATAAAAAGGGTGTTGAGGTGGAGATTGAATTGTGAAAGAGTAAGCTTTGATGTTTGCGAAGAAGATGCATAAAAGGAGAAGAGTTTGGTGAAGAGGAAGAGATTTTGGTGGTAACCAGTTACTACTATGTGGGTTTTGCATGTTGAGCTTGTTTAAAAAATAACATAACAAAACACAAAAATAACATAACAAAACAATAAGGCCTTTTGCAGCGCTCATTTAAAAAAGCACTGTCAAAGGCTTTAAAAAAAATATTTATATAACATAATAAAACAAGGAGGTCTATTACAGCGCTTATTCAAATAAGCGTTGTAAAAGACTCTTTTAAAAATAAAATAAAGAGACCTTTTACAGCACTTATTTGAACAAGCGTTGTAAAAGGCTTTAAAAAAACATTATATAACATACTAAAACAATGAGGTCTTTTACAGCGCTTATTGGGAAAAGCGCTGTAAAAGAGCCTTTTAAAAAATTAAATAAAGAGGCCTTTTAGAGCGCTTTTCAAACAAGCGCTGTAAAAGGCTTAGGCCTTTTAGAGGCTTTTAGAGCACTTTTTGAAAAAGCGTTGTAAAAGGGTTTTATATATAACAGTAACCCCTTCAGTTTTGTCTTCATTACGTAAACTTCACTATCATCTCAACCTTCATCGTTCTTCTCTTCTTTTTTAAACCCTATAATCTCGTCCATTACGATCCGTATTTCCACGATCATCTCCTTCATTTCGAACCTTATTTCCATCCAAGATCATCTCTCCCATTGCACACTATATATTTTCATTGAAATACGTAACCCTCATTACGTATTTCTTCAAACTGTTTTTCTGTGAACCATATTTCTGTGAACTTTCTACGTTCCCTCTTTTCTTTGCATTTCATCTTTCTTCGAACCATTATTCAGGTATTGATGTTATTAATTTTTTGTAATCATTAAAATGCATGTTGAGCTTGTTTAAGATATACTGATACATGTTGAGCTTGTTTAGAATAATGCATGATGCATGTTGAGCTTGTTGATGTTATACTAAACTGCATGTTGAGCTTGTTGTAGTTAAATGAATACAAATAAAGATTTAGAATGTCAAAATGAAGAAGTTGGCACCACTAAGACTTATGAAAATGAAGTCAAATGTGGTGCAACTATAATGCAAAACTTGATTAAAGCAAGGAGCAATGGCACCAAGTTTGAGGTTATACTATACTTTGTTTGCTGTGTATTTTTTTTATCTTTTTTTAATAGCATGTACTTATTATATGAGTTTATTAGGTTGGCTGGAATGAAAGTGGTCAGCCAATTGACCCCAACAACTCTATGTTTGTAAGCTATATTGGGGCTGTTGTTCGTCAAAATATCCCAATTACGATTGACGATTGGAGAGATAAGGCATTGAAGGATGTCAAAGATATAATATGGAATGACATTCAAGTAAATTTTTTGATCCACTCTTTTGTCATTTACAATTTTTTTCATTGAAATACTTTACTTATAATTTTTTTCATTAATGCAGACGACTTTTGTTCTTGATGAGGGACGAAAGAGTTATGTTTTGAGAGTTACTGGGAAGATCCATCATGGATTTAGATCTCATCTCTCAAATTTCTATCTAAAAGATAGAGAAGGAAACACAAATGTTGAACCTCCAAAAATATATAAACATTATATATCAAACGATGAATGGAGTGCATTTGTTTCCAAACGTTATGACCCCGCGTTTGTCGTAAGTGATTAATTTATTAGCATTTGTGTTTTGTTATTCATATTTGTAGCGTATTTTAAATTTTTACACAATTGATATTTTTTTTATATAGAATGTTAGTAAGGCAAATCGCGAACGGGCAAGCAATCCAACACACGCATACAAAAAATCACGTATGGGATATGCGTGCCTTAATCAACAACTTGTAAGTAATTAAACATCACTTTTATATAATGAAGTAATTTGTATTATAAACTATAGTGTGTAACTAATTTGTATTGTTTTGTTTATGATCTTAATGAATAGCGAAAAGACACCCAAGTCGATCAACCCTTGGGTCGTCATATATTATGGAAGGAAGCGCGAGTTAATAAATACGGGGTGGTTGATAATGAAAATATCAAAAAAGTAGTAGAACTTTGTGTAAGTATATTATCACTTTAATATTTTTTAATATTGTATTTATCACTTGAATACTTTTTAATATTGTATTTTAAAAATGTTATTGAACTTATCTTTTTAATGTTACATGTATTTTAGGAGATTATCGAACAAAGTTCTGAAAATCCGGAAGGCAACAAGGATACTTGCAGGGACATTCTTGGTAAAGTGTTTAATGTCCCTGAGTATTCCGGTCGAGTTAAGGGGAAAGGATTTTGCGTAACTCTCAAAAGCTTTTTTCCTCAAGAGAAGCGCCAAAAACCTTCCAACGAGGAAGTATTAGAGAAGCTCATAATCCTATCAGAGCAAGTGGCACTCTTGGTGAATACGAATAAAGACAAGTAACTTCCGGATCAGCTCCAACGTGAAATACAAATGGAGAGTAAAACTGCGAGTTGCAACGTCGGTTTGAATAGTATTCCCAAGGTAATTAATTACTTACTTGCTTATGTAATTACTTATGTATTAAACAAACTTATATATTAATTTATTTATTTTTAATGATTGATTTAGGGTGTCACTCCATGTGTCCTATACTTGTCCTCGCCTACTCATCGGAAGGTGGGAAAAGGAAAATTGTACAATACTTTAGGAGAAGTATTGCACAATACTCCGATCCCTGCGGGCCATGTCAAAGTATCGCCTATTGTTGCTTTTGAACCAACTACACCGTTGCCCATACCGGACAACAATGGAGATATGCAGTTATTAGGCGACGCTATTGGTAGTTACATGGCATGGCCCACAAAACTTGTTGCCCTCGATAAGGTATATTTAATTAATTGAAATGTATGTTTAATTGATATGTATATTTAATTGCTGATTTTTTTCCGCTCCTAACTTTAATTTCACATTTATATTTAGATGCTGAAAATTAAGCCTAAAGGGAATGATAAAAAGACTCCCAGAAACGAATCAGTTACATCTCCCAAAAAGGTTTGTCACATTTATTGCCTAAGGTTTGTCATTTTTTCAAATTCAATAAACTAACATTTTACCTCATTTTTGTAGGTCCAAATAAATAAACCACCCCTACAGCCAAAAAAAGGCAACAAACCTCAAAAATTGGAGGCTAATAGAGCTGCCAAATCACAAAGGCCGGAGGGTAATAAAGCTGCTAAACTTGCAGCAAGAAAAAAACTGGATCGGGGAAAATCGGTCGCCGCTGCTGCTGCTCCTAAAATATGTCAACCATGCCTTGGTAAATACGGGGCGTGTCTTGACATCCAAGTAAAAAAGAATATGGGCAGCAGCAACGATTCGCGCATCGTACCCATGAATAAAGATATATTCGGAGATGATTATGAGGAATTTCTCGGAAAGGAGCACATATACGAACTTCTCGAACATAAGGAGCTCAGTGCTACTATAATGAGCTTGTACATAAGGTAAAAAATACTTTTAATTGCATTTATTGGTAATCAATTAAATGTATTGGTAATTAATCTAGTTTAAAACTTTCATTGAAGATTTTTGTATGATAAGGTCGTGTGCACTAGGAAATTGTCAAATAAATACTCATTCTTGTCTCCGCATAATATGTCGATGTGGAAACTCGATCCAGACAATGTAAAGAAATACATTGTAGAAATGTTATTACGAAATATAGAAAAAGATAAATTGTTCTTCGCACCATATAATTCAGGGTATGTAATTTTATCTTTTTTAATTGATGAGAATTTAATTTATTAGTTGTGTATGAACAAAATTGCTTAACCAATTATTTGTTGTTGTAGGGCACATTGGGTGCTATTTGCAATCAATGCGGTCTCTGAAGTTATATACTATTTGGATCTCGTGCATGGCAATGACAACAATCACTCCGAAATAAAGACTATGTTCGACACGTAAGCAATATTCATTTATTTCTTACATATATATATATATATATATATAATGTGTTTGTTCATGCTAAAATAATCACATTTATTCATTCGATAGTGCCTTAAAAGTTTTTCGAGCTCAAAGAGGTGTTACAGTGTCGAAGCGAAAGTCTAATAACGTTACATGGATCCCAATAAAGTGCCCTCGTCAAAAAAACAACATCGACTGTGGGTACTATGTATTGAGATTCATGAAGGAGATTGTTGACAAGAATAAAACTATTATCCCAGAAACTGTACGGTATTTTGATTATATGATTTTCATATATAAATTATCTATATATTTGATACTAACTTAATATAATGTGTTCAATTTTATATTGCAGTACTTTGACAATTCCAGTCCATCATATTCTCTGGAAGATCTAATGGAATTAAAGGAAGAATGGTGTGAGTATGTGCTTGAAATGAAAATTATTTGACTTTCTGGGAAATAGCATGCTGCTGGGCAAGGGATCTGAATATTATATGGTAGCTAGTGCATATTATGTATATTTTTTTAGTTATTATATGTATATGATCATAGGAAAATATATATACATGCATATGAATATGTAGTTATTTAGGTTATAAATTAGGCTCAATGTATATGTAGTAAATTAGGTTGTAAATTATAGTGTTACAGGGTTATATATATGTATTTGATTGTGTGAACTGCTTATTGTAAATTACAGTGTTACAGGGTTATATATATGTATCTGGTTGTGTTGTGTGAATTGATTCTGGTTGTGTTGTGTGAACTGGATCAAAATAATTTTGGATAAAAAGATAAAAGACAGCGCTTTCTAAAAAAAATGCCACAAAAAGCTAAAAAGCATTTTTCAAAAATTTAATTTACAACATTTTAATAAAAAATAAAATACACATTTTACAACGCTTTTTTGAAAAAGCGTTGTAAAATGTGCACTGGGTGGACCTTTTACAACGCTTTTTTTAAAAAGCGCTGTAAAAGGTACACCAAGTATATGAATTATGGGTCTGCCTTTTACATCGCTTTTTAAAAAAAACGATGTAAAAGGTACACCAAATATATGAATTATGGGTCTGCCTTTTACAGCGTTTTTTTTAAAAAGCGCTGTAAAAGGCACACCTAGTATACGAATTTTATATGCACATTTTACAGCGCTTGTTGAAATAAGCGTTGTAAAATGCGCATAACAAGCGCACGTTATATTTACATGATTTATAGCGCTTTTTTAAAAGCGCTGTTGTATCTTTTACAGCGCTCGATTCCACAACGCTTTTTTTATTTGAAAAAGCGTTGTAAAAGGCTTAGAAAAACGCTGTAAAAGGCTATTTTTGGCGTAGTGAATTTTGAAGACAAAATAAATTTTAGTTAATAACTCTCAAACAAGCAAAATCGACTTTAAGTTTTTACAATCATTTTGACTTTCAAAATAAACTTAATGTGTTTGATTATAATGAGAGTAGTTGATTTAAAAAAAATGGAGAAAGCAGAAATATTTATTAATCAAAGTGACAATAATAGTCAATTTACAATGATTCTAGAAGAGATGTGAATTTGGTACTTTGAGATTACAAAACCAAGTTCACTACAACGGTGAATTCAAGCAATCACACAACTAAAAAAATTAATTGTCATTCAATTTTGATCGAACAATCCTTAAAAATGCAGTTTAATTTTAATTTTGTAAGTTAAAATAATGAGTTTACATCTAAATTGTCTAATCTTAATTAAACTAACGTCTATTTATGTAAAGGTAGAAGTCCTTCGCTGCAAAGAATCTCAATCCTCATAGATGTCACTTCAAAATTCAACTTAAAGGTTCACGATACATGTCAAATTAAGATGTTATATATATATATATATATATATATATATATATATATATATATATATATATATTAATGTAAGTGTTTTTTTTTCGAATATCAAACTTTCAATTATCAAGCTCCAATTAATTTTCTCCAATATTATAATATTTGTTTTTGATAGATTATTGTTGGGGTGTTCGACAATATGTGGAAAGCTCAGAATGATCTGATATTATCTAATGTTGTTCCAATGACCAAGAGACGTCTTTAGCAAATATTCAACTACAAGGTACGGTATTTCTAGTACGGTATTTCTATTATAATTTGTATTAATAAAAGATAACCATTATAATGATCAAAATTAATTTAATAATATCTATTTCATCATCTATTATTTCTTCACACACTATATATGAATATTAAATAATTACTCTATTTTTAAAAGAATTATACTCATTACTTTAATATTTTGAGTTATTTAATATATTCACTTTTATTTTAATAAATTAATGTTAATATTTATGTGTATAAATAAATTATGCATAGTAAATATATTTATCTTGATTTATTAATTACAATCCCAAATATGAAGTGTGAACATGACTTATTTTATTTTAAGGTGCAACCTAAATATTGAATGTGAACGCAATAGTATAAAGAATGCAAAAAGGAATCATTCCTTTAATCTATGTAAACATGTGCATAGTATTCGCATCATACACTTGTCTATATACTCTTGTATTTTATTGTTTAAAAATACATACATATGTTTATAAGTATGTATTACTATGTGAAGTAAAAATGTAATTCAAGAATGTTTATCTTTAAAAGTCTTGTATTAGTGTACTACTCCAAATTTAAATTGTGAACATAAAAAATGTAAATTATGCACAAATCCAAATTTAAAGTCACATAATTTAAATATTATATAAATGATGTAAATGGTGAAAGAAACATAATACTTGGATTCGTAATAATTGTGTACAACAGTTGATTAGAAATTGT
>JBBPBT010000460.1:2655326-2679633 GCA_037974875.1 Cicer bijugum | reverse complement strand
TGTAAATATTTTATTTGTATAAATAAATTATGCATAGTAAGTATATTTATATTTATTTATTAATTACAATCCCAAATATGAAGTGTGAACATGACTTATTTTGTTTTAAGGTGCAACCTAAATATTGAATGTGAACTCAATAGTGTAAAAAATGCAAAAAAGAATCATTCATTTAATCAACATAAACAAGTGCATAGTATTTTTGCATCATGCTTGATTTGAATTATGTATATACTCTTGTGTTTTACTATTTAAAAATAGATACACTTGTTTATAATTATGTATTACCATGTGAAGTATAAAATTAATTCAAGAATGTTTATCTTTGGAAGCCTTGTATTCGTGTACTATTTCAAATTTAAAATGTAAATATAAAAAATGTAAATTATGTACAAATCTAAATTTAGAAGTCTCATAATCTAAATATTATATAAATGGTAAAAGAAAGCATAATACTTGTGTTGGGTATTCAATTATGAGTCTTTAGTCCCACATTGACCAAGAATGGAGGCTTTATTGGATATATAAGGAGAATGACCCATACACCTAATGTCTTAAGGTTTTTGATTGATATGTGGTTAGGGTTGTGCATTGTTGGTTTTTTTAAAAAAACCAAACCATATCCATTTTAGAACCAATATATGGATTTGGATTTATAATCAAATCCATTATTTGGTTTAAAACCGGATATAAAACCAATTGTAAAATTGGTTATGGTTAAATAACCGGTTTATAATTAAGCAACCGGTTTTGAAAATTTTAATTTTAAAACTGATTTTTTTTTTAAAATCGGTTAAAGTTTGGTTATTTGTTAAAAGATCATTTATTCATTGTCTAAAAATCGGTTATTTAAAAAAATCGATTTTTTCGATAAATTTTTTAAAAATTTGTCTCTTCAAATTTTTTGAGAAAAACAATTTAAAATTTTTTTGAAAAAACAAAGTTTATTTTATTTTATTTTTTTCCGATATTTTTCGAAAAAATAAATTTCAAAATTTTTTCAAAAAATAAATTCTCAAAATTAACAAAATATGGATAGTGGATAAAAACCGGATAAAAACCAAATTCAAATATAAAATATAAGTGGTTATCCAACCGGTTTATAAATAACCGGATGATAACCATATATTTTAAACCGGATTTTTAAAATGGATTTGGATTCAGTTTTGGATTTGGGCCTTATAACCGAATTTTTTGCACAACCCTATATGTGGTGTCAAAGTCTCTTATTAATCCTTGCTTAGCCCATTCCGAATTGTTGTGCTCCTTCGGACTCCCCAATAAGTGGTATCAGAGTCGGTTTCGGCTTGACGAGGGTGCAAAATTAAGGACTTGGATCAAGTCTAGTGGTGGACCAAAAAGGACTCGGATCAAGTGGATCAAGTCTAGTGGTCAATAAAGGACTGAACTCGGATCAAGTGGATCAAGTCTAGTGGTGGGAACTCATAATTGAGGGGGAGATTGTTGGGTATTCAATTATGAGTCTTTAGTCCCACATTGACCAGGAATGGAGGATGTATTGGATATATAAGGAGAATGACCCATACACCTAATGCCTTAAGATTTTGGGTTGATATGTGGTGTCAAAGTCTCTTATTAATCCTTACTTAGCCCATTCCGAATAGTAAGTTATGTTTCAAACTAACAATGATATATATTCCTTGACATTGCAAATTGGATATACTGAGCTAACTCTCTTACCTGCATTAGGCCAGTTATGCATTCTTACCTGAAGATGGTTTTGCTTGTCTTGCATTAGGCTTACATGAAATGATCAAATACATATATCACAAGCAAATATACACAAAGAGAATAAAAGAAAATGCATGTAAGCAAAATTTTATAAACAAAATATAGCATAACGAAATTTTAATAAATAATCATTATTTTAATTGTTTTCCTCCAACTTAGGCAATTTTAAATTTATATATATATATATATAAATTAAACACTAAACAGAAAACTAAAAGTTCTCTCAAGATAATTAACTGTAATTATTAAAAAAAAAATCCCATTTTAACAAGTTCTCCCATTAAACTAAAACAATACATTAAGTATAATAATATTAATAGTTTTTAATTAATTAATGACCTAAAATTATAATATATGAATATTATTACAAATCAACACATTCATTCTTAAAAGACAAATAAAAATATAAATTATATAACATAAATACAAAAAATGCACATATATTAAATAAAAGATTAAAATATTTTCAACTATACCAATTAATGTATATTTTTAAAATACACAATAAATATACTAACATATTTTAAATTTCAAAACAATTGCTCAATAAATTCAACAAAATTTATTTCACCAAAAAAAATAATCAACAAATATTATATGTTCTTAAAAATATAAAATATACCAATAAAAATAAAAATCAAACATCTAAAATTTTAATATTTATATCAAACACATTTTACAATATGAAAAATAACATACAAATCAACAGTTAAAAAAAACATATCACATTTCACACATAATATTTTTAATATACATTTTGAATATATTATTTAATTTAACAAAAATAACTTTAAATCTAACAAATAGTGAATAGTGGGCCTGATTTATCGCTTTCTCATGGTCGTCCAAATATTTCTACTATTTACTCACAAACTACATTAAACAAAAAATACATAAATATATAATAATAAAAAATATACTAAGAATAGCTTGAAAATGAAGAAGAAAATAAAAGACAGAAATAAGAACATAAGAAGTTGAAATTGGAAAAGAAAGAACCAAAAGAAGACAAGAGAGAAGAAAGAACAAGTTGAAATGAAAAAAGGGAGAGTGGGGGAGGGCTTTAGCCTTCAAAAGAGTTTTATGAGCCAACCAATGAGGGCTATAACCCTAAAAAATTTGTTTGACATGTCAATGAGCGAGGACTTTGACATTCTGTCAATGTAAAAGTACATTCCTGAGTGCTTTAGCCCTAGGTAATAAGAAATTTTGAAGAAAACCCTTATTTTACCTGAGGGCTTTAGTCCTAGCAAAGTTTTAATGTAGCATCACCTAGGGCTACGACACTTGCAAAATCCAAATGTCCATATTTTCCTAGGGCTTTGGCCCTAGTAAAATAGCTTGACTATTTAGCTAAAGTTGTGACCCTAAAAAATTTAACACAATTATATAGTGAGCGCTAAAAAACCCTAGGAATGGTCTTACCTATTTCAACTTATTTTGTAGTGGCTTGATATATATTGATTGAAACTCCTTAGCTTCAAAACGAGCATACATAAATATGCTACACGTTATATCAACTATACTTGAAGTATGATGTTGAAGGGATGTAATCATACCTCCATACTCTGAAACTTCTACATCTTTATCTTTTCGATCTTTGTCATGTGCACAACTAGTACCCATAAGAGAATTTATGGATTAGAATTTTCCATTCTAGAGCGTTTAAGGAGTTCTTTGCAATACATGGATTGGTTGATGAATGTTCTACTTTCAATTAGTTTGATTTGCACACCAAATAGGAAATTAAGCTTGCCTAACATGGAAATTTTGAATTTTTTGTGCATCAACTTAGAGAATTCCTTGCACATATGCTCATTAATAGAACCAAAATTAATGTCATCAATCTAAACTTGTACGACTAGAATGTCATTGCCATTATTTTCAATAAGGGTTACGTAAGTTTTTATTACCTATAAAATTTCAACATTTTGTTAATAATTCATATAAAAAAGTTCTTAATCTTTTAGTCTTTATTTATTGTTTTCATTTTTGGTCGTTGTTTTTAGGTTATCTCTTGTGTACCCTTTAAATTTTGTATAAGTTTTTACAGGTATATTTAGAACATTATAAAAATCTCCCACACAAAAATTTATCGTTTTTTTAACAATAGATGAGTTATATATGAATTTTTAAGAACCAAAAACTTGAAAAATTATATTTAATTCATCTTTTGTTAAACTTTTGTGACGAAGATTATTTTAATGGTATAGATATGGCTGCAAAAAACCATTCAATAATTTGAAATATACACATGTTATGACATAAAAGGAGAAACCAAAAATGAAAATAAAAAATGTTTAAGGACTAAAAAATAAAGAATTTTTAATAGGGACTAAACTTAAAATGTTAAAATTTTATTTGACTAAAAACTTATTTAACCATTTCAATAAACAATGTAGTGTCTACTTTCTCTAGAATAAAACTTTTTTCTAAGATAAATTTTCTCAATATTTTATACCAATCTTTTGGCCCTTGTTTGAGTCTATAAAGAGTGCTTTTAAGTTTAAAAACATAGTTCGTAAATTCACAATTTTCAAAATTTGGTGGTTGAGAGGCATAAACTTCTCCATGAATGTAATTTGGTGGTTGAATATATATATATATAAAGAGAAGGATATTACAATTTATATTGATTCCACTACTTTACACTCGCATGTAGTGTACATTGAGTACTCAAACAACTTGTGTGAGTGTTTTTTCTTTTTTGAAATTGATAGAATGATCACAAGATTCTTGAGAGTATGTTTTATAGCCTTTAAAATCACATTCCTTCTTTTCTAATCTCTTGCCACAAGATAAGTGAAGACACCTTCAATTCTTGATATTCTAGCATTAGTAACCATATTTACTTAATCGTTAGTTAATAATACTCTCTTTGTTTTTCTAATGAATAGCACACATGATTACTACTAAGTCACACATACTTATGTAAATAACATAGACTTTAATGTAGCTAAATTGCACACTTAAAGCAACAAATTAACAGATAATTGTTCTCTTGTTCATTATTATCAAAATATCAATAATAGGTATTGTATTTAAACCAATTTAGTTCTTACATAATTCAGCTATTATTCTCATTTGTTCGAGAATTTTTCTAATGAGTAGAAAAAAACTAGAGGTAATACTTATAACATTCATGACTTTTTTTCCTCCATTTTTGGTCTGAAATTTCAAGTCTCTATTGCCCTCGAATTTTTGAGGTTTTATTTCATCGTCCTTTGAGTATCTTGGGTTAAATGTAATACAGATGGAACAACGTTTAGATATCCTGACCCTATTGCTTGTGGTGAGATCTTCAGAGATAACACTGTTGCCACTATGGGTTGTTTTGTTTAGAATTTGAATAAATTTTTTCTTCCCATGTTGAACTTCATGGAGCTTTGATTCCTATTGAAATTGTCTCTAAAACAACATGGAGTTATATTTGGCTTTAAACCAACTCTCATTTGGTTACTTTGACTTATAAGTTTTCTATCATTATCCCTTGGCAGATTAGAAACAGATAGTTGGATTGTTTGGCTTTAACTATGACTATGAATTTCTTTGTCTCTCACATCTATAAAGTTTTATTTAAGTTCATATAATTTTAGAGTCAATATAATAAAGAAAATAGTTTTTTTTTTATCTTCTAGAATAGTTTTGGACATTATGTTACTAACCCTTTCTACTTAGGCAAACAATTGAAGTATTTTCTTCTTGGTTTTTATGTTACAAGTCGATCACATTGAGGAACTTATGTGACACCCTAAATCCCAAAATAATATATATAATAATTTATACTTGATTTTTACAAAAATTTGCAGTGGATAAATAAAATTTGTTTTCAAGGAAATAAAAATATTTGTAACTAGTTTAGTATATCACGCTCCTCAAAGTACACATGAAACAATTTCAACTTTATTCCTCAATTAAAACAGTGCAATGTCAATGAACTTGATTTAACTATAATTTCTTAATTTAATTCTAAAAACTTACTAGTGCTTATAAGATTTACACATAAAAAGTCATTTCTAATTAAATAAATAAAGTACAATTCACAACACTCCATTACCAGTATCACCTATCAGAGCGAGGTTTCTCCCAAACTTCAACTTCAAGACTCATTAACCAGTAATAACTGCAATTTTGTATGCATGGTCAAGCCTGTCAAACATAAACAATGAAGGAGATGGATTTTGAAATCATGTTGATAGTATAATATAAGTAAGAAGAACACACATTTAATCATAATAAAACCATATCATCACACAAATATTACTAAAAAAAATATCGCATTAAAAAGTCAAAATCACTCAAGAAAAATCAATAAATTTCAATATAACATTAAATCATTTAAGATAAATTATGATCACATACGATATATATTAATCACAACAAAACAATCACAAGAAGATACAATACTATGCATGAGCTTAAACTCTACTTCACAATGTGGTACCATTCTAACTTTGAAGTACTTGGTTAGGAGGCTTGATGTTATACCACCACACAAGTTCCCAACATATACATTGTCTTCATAGATCTCTTAAACTCAATCCAAGGCACATACACGCGACAATCGAGGTAAATGTGTGTTGCATGGTAGCTCCCGACATTTGGAGTGCTACCTCCAAATCACCTAGGAATTCTACACCCAAGTACCTCTAACGTCTAACAATCTTGCCTTAAGGCTCAAAAATATACCATCACGATCAGACTCATTCAATTGTACTTCCTTGAAATCACTAAGCTTATTAGATCATACCTATATGATGACAAAATAATCTTCACCTCAAAAACTCTCAACATCTATTCTCTCCCCTCGTGGGTGTAGACTATCCTATTAAGAGCATTGTCTGTAGCACAAGTTAGAACCATCACTATTTCATCAACTGTAGGGTTACTTCAAAATTTGTATCACAAATTTATAACATCACTATCATCGATCATACATCATCATGATCATCACATAAAATTATCATAAATTTACAACATCAATATCATCAATCATACATCATCATCCATTTTTCACTACCACCTCACATAAACTCGTCTAATCAAAATATGCACCAAATTCATTTGACACTCAATATCACAATAATATAAAATATCACCCATTTAACGAAATCAAATCAATCAACATCTTATAAATGTTTCTATTCCACATTTTAGTCTCACAGTTTTTATATCTGCATTAATTAATTTATCTATTAAAAGACTACTGTCGTACGTAGCGAGCCACGAATGAATAGTTGAGAAATACGGTTTTCCCGTTAATCTCACAATATATGATATTCAATAATTCAAACGTTTTCTCACCCATATGAGCTCACAAGAAAAAAAATACGGTTTTCCCGTTTTCTCACAAATATGAGCTCACAAGAAAAAAAAAAAAAGAATTTTTCTTTAGCTCCTTGTCCTTAGATCTATCTAACTTGACAATTTATAGGTAAACGCAAAAAGTAAATTACGAGAACACACTCTAAAAGAGTCAATTTCAAAATTGAGTCAAATAAACTTACAGTAAATCGTAAAATAATCAATGGATAATGAATTCACTCAAATCGAACTTACGATTAAGAAGTGCGGTCAAAATAATGAATTCCATAAATGGAGAAGTCATGTATTTTAGAGAGAAATCGAGATAATAAAAATATGGGACAATGAGTTAAATTAAATGAATCAATGGAGTAAAGAACATACTGAAATTTGGACAAAAACGGAGAAAGTTTTCGAGATACTCATGGGACACCGACTTTGATTTTCTATTATATTTTGGTTGATTTTTTTACTCTGTGGGGCTGCTCCCAATTTTTTTTACCCACTACAATATTTTGGTGCTACGGCAACGCCTAATTTTTTATGGTAAAAAAATCGTTCTCGTAGAGGTAAATAGACAACAGTTTTTATATTTCGTTGCGGTAGAACATGAAATTTTATAATTTCTACAGCAACACTAAAAAACCGTTCTCGTTGTTTATTGGTATCTTTACGCAACATTTATTCACCGTTGTTCTTTAGTTTTTAAAAAAATTGTTCTTGTAGGTTCGTGAAACAAAAAACACTGTTCTTGTAGGTTCATGAACCAAATATATTTCCTAAAACAGATCCTTCTCATTTTCCCTCTCTTGAAACCCTATCTCAGATTTTTAGCAATTCTCATTTTCCCTCTCTTGAAACTCTATCTCAGATTTTCAACAACAAAGCCTTGTCACTTTCCTTCTCTTGAAACCCTATCTCAGAATTTCAGCAACCTAGCATCTCTCAATTTTTCACTTTCAACAGATTCCCTCATTTTTCACTTTCAGCAAAATTCTTTTTCTCTCTCGCGTAAACCTATGTCGCGTAATCCATCTTCGTCGTGTAACCCATTCTCCCTCGCGTAACGGATTCTGTCTCGCGTAAACCATTTATCGTGCAACTCAAACTCGTTCAACATCGTTCAAGGTTTAAGGATTCTATCTCGCGTACAGTGTTTTTGGTATGTATTTTGTACCTTTGCTCTACAACCCTAATTTTTCGAATCCTATTTTGCTCTGCTATTAGGTTTAATTTTGCTATGATTTAGTGTTATAATCCACTTCTCGAGCAATTCTCATTTTTCCTCTCTTGAAACCCTATTTTGCTCTGCTATTAGGTTTAATTTTGCTACGAAATGGTTGATTAATTTTTCGCTTATTTCACTGGAATTCTGTTTTATTTTTGCAGATTTCTCAAATTCACTAGAACCCTAATTTTTTGAATCCAAATTCTCGCATCCTGCCTCACAAGGTAAGAACTTGAACCCTCCCATGGTTTTATTTTGAAGAATTTATTTCTAGATAGTGTTAAATGAAGTCGTGAATGTTTGTGGATGCTGATTTTATGCTAAAAATTTGAGAAAATCAAATAATAGAAAGTGAGAAATAAGAAAGCATATTTTAGTTTGTTAACAATGAGCCAGTCATGCTAGACATAGCTAAGCAGGGTGCATATAGTGTAAAGTTAGTTTTGAGTAGATGTATTTCTTTTGTTTTTGCCAAATTGGCTTGCTGAGTAATTGTTGTATATTTGTGGGTTTATAGTCTATTGTTATGGGTCTTTTTCTGCTAAATTTGCTACTGCTATGAACTGCGTTAGTATGATACATTTGCATTGATAATTTGCTCTAAACTATGAATTGGCAGCATCACGATTTTGCATTGATAATTGGCTGCATTATGAGTGTTACTTGTAGCTTATGATTTTTGGCTGCATTGATAATTGGCAGCATCATGATTCTGCATTATGATTTTGTCATACTTCTGCATTATGATAATTGGTTGCATTGATAATTGACAGCATCATGATTCTGCATTACGATAGTTGGTTGTATTGATAATTGGCAGCATCATGATTCTGCATTATGAGTTTGTCGTACTTCTGCATTATGAGAATTTATTGATTAATTAGCTTCGTTTAGAAAAAAATTAAAACAGTTAGAAATCCTATAACTGTTTAATCCTGAACATGATTAAACAGATGGACAATCATCTTTAGAAGCCTTTTAGAGTGTGTGTGGCAAAGAAAAACCTGGGAAATTTCGTTGTCACGGAAGAACTTCAACACCAACTCTCTTGAGAAGAAATGAAGAAATTGCAAAATTTAAAAGAGAACACGCTCAGGAGATAAAACACTTTAATGATAAGATACAAGAGATAGAGGAGAAACAACGTAAGGAAATGGAAGCGATGGAAGGAAAATTTCAGCTTATTCTTAAGACAATGTTGAACTCAAACACTGTAGGATTGAATATAGATGCTTTAACAGCTTTTTTATCAACTCCAGCTGATGCTAACGGTACTCTACGTTCTTCTACATCAACACATGCTTCTAATAATAATGAAGTAAGACTGAATTATATTACGGTTAGAAATATTATTGTTAGAATTATATATATAGTATTGTTAGAACTATATTACTATTATATATATAGTGTTGTTAGAACTATATTACTATTATAGACTTTAACATTTTTTTATTTACTCGTGATTTTACTTGTTGAATATATTATTTTTATTTTGTAGATGAATGACGGTGATACCAATGATGAATTTCAACATTTGGAAGCACAAGATGAAGAAATAGATGTTGATACTTAAGTTTTCTTTGTGTATTTGTTTTTATAGATAAATAATTTTATTTTTGTTATTTTGATTGTCTCCTTATCTCTAGAATATAAATTAGAGAAATTGAATCACTGCAAATACATTGTATGAATGATCAAGAGTTACAATGCTTCATCTATATGACAATGAACTTTATGAATTTATACTATTGCCATTGTTACATTATGAATTTATTACAGTACATTACAATAATTTAGTATTAACAATTGTTATATTTTTAAATTTATTATAGAATTTCAACAATAATATTTTACTAAAACTATTTTTCTAAAATACAATAATTTAAGAATTTTTTTTTTAAATTTACTTTTTGCAATGGTTTTAAAGCATTGCCGTAACTTAATAGAAAAAGGAACCTATAAGAACGGATTTAATTTGGCAACATCAAAAAACCGTTGTCCTTGTCAATTTAAAAAATCGTTCTGTTAGAGGTAGCTACCAGTACGGTTTTTAAAAAGTGTTGTTGTTTCAAAAAAAAAAACCGTTGTGTTAGGCTAAGGCAACGCCTTGGTTCCCCACGGTCAGAAAACCGTTCTAATAGATTACGATAACGGTTTTTTTACGTTAAGCAACGGTTTTTATGCGTTGCAGTAGGGCAAAAATATTGTAGTGACCGTAGCGCTACGTTTTTACTTTCTCTCTTATTATATTAGGTTACATTTGACTTCTTTTTTATTTATTTTAATTTTAAATAAATTAAGTTATTATTAACCCAATTCATTGAACCCCATATTTATTTTAATTTATTTATTTTAATTACATACTTAATTTAATTTATTTATTTATCACTAAAATAATATCTTTCAAATATCAAATTAAAATGTTATTATATTTTGAGAATAGTAAAAATGGCAAAATAAATAAATATAACATCAGTATTATATATTAGTCACTAAATTAATTAAATATTTATAAAATAGACATATCATAAAAATACACATATAAAAAAAAATTAAACGCAATACTATCAATTTTTTACACACAAAAAATTAATTAAAGTAAGTAACTATATCTATAAAATTATCACACCCCAATGAATACATATAAAGAAAATTAATTACAAAATTGTTATCAATATATATTTTAAAAAGCATTTTAAAATCAAATTCTTTAAAATTGTATTTAATTAAATAAAATTATTTATTATAAATTTTGAGATGTTACATTCGAAAAATTATAGAGAATTACTAGAGACGTAAAATGGTTTTTAGAGTGCAAAATGCCATGTTTCGAAGTATGGAGTATAGCAGGAGTATGCCAGGGCATTGCGCCACAGTGCACTTGTTAGGACAGTCTATGAGACAATAAAGGTCACTAAACAAGAAGTGCATTGTGCTCCTGCTAGAGTAATGCGTTAGTACCCATTTTCAGAACTCTATTTATTATCAGTGGTTTTTCGATGCAAGAGAACAACCATATGCAACATAAAACATTCATTGTGCAATATTTATTTGTAATTCTTTTATTTTATTGTATCTTTTATTGAAAATTATAAGTAATTAATTTACTTTTTGATGATGAACTTATTTGAGTAAAACTTATTAGTAAATTATAAGTAAAACTTGGATTTATGTGCACTTGGTTTTTTTCAACTATTTTTTCCTCAAAATTTGAACTTGTGGTACTAGATCGTGGCATGCATGAAAATTATTTGGCAAGAAAATATTCTCCACTTATTCTCAAGTATTTATGTTGGATTGCAAGGTTAATTTGGTCCATTAGACCAATTAAATGTTAGGGTCAATTAGTTAATAGATAGCTAAGATCTAAGAAAATTCTAGAGAGGTGTAGAAGTAAATGACAAATATACAGGCATAACATTAAATGGAAGTAGTTGAGAGAAGTGTGTAGAAATCGCTCTTAAAGTGTGTAGAACTCTCTCTTGGACCAAAATAAAATGGGAAAGATCGTCATTTGTACACCAAGTCAAGCAAATAAAGCAAACCAAACAATAAACATTAATCTTATCCCAAAAACTCTTCCTTCTCAACTCCTCCCAAAAGTCAACTTTGTTAAATTGGGGTTTAGAAAATAGGTATGTATCCTTGAAGAGAGCTTGCCAAATTTAGAATGAATTCAAACTCTATAATTAAGAGAAGTACGAGGGACATGCGTATGGTTCAATTCAACTAAGAAGGAATTGAAGAATGTTAGAGGGCATTTTCCAAGAACCATTATCAATAAAAGAACACATTTTAGAGTTCATATGACAATATAAATGAATAGGAATATTCAAAATATCAACCATCGGTTAAGAAAGCCAATGATCTATTCAAAAATTAATATGAGTACCATCCATTATCTGTCACTCAGAGTTTTCATGAAGTATAAGTAAACAATCTTTAAAACCATTCAATATACTAGACTTCACATAGTAAGAAATTATAATAGAGATTTTGAAAACACAGACTCAATGAAGATTCAAGTTAATAAGCTTCCACCATAGCTTTAAATTAGCAGCTCAATTAATAGCCTTTATAGAACACAGCTGCAATCTGTCCTCATCAATGTGCTTACAAACATGATTCGAAAAAATTGTGAATAATTTCTTTATATAGACATCCCCAAATCAGATAAAATTATGCACCCACTTATCCACTTGATGTAATAAGGATTTAGACCAAGAGTAAACTAAAAAGCTATGCAACAACATACCTTATACAACATTAGTATTCTACTTAGGAATAATCTAGCTTGATTGAAAAAATTGAACCACAACCTTTGTACACATCATTATTAATAATATCCCAAAAAAGTTAATAAAAAGAGGCGCCAAAATCATCGGTGATTGAAGCAGAGTCAAAATTCATACTATAAACCACTTTTTTTTTATCAAATCCATAGAAGATATTTAAATTAACATATTGTTGTAGTCATCTATCACCAAAGACAAGATAACTACCCCCACTAAGACATAGTTAGTAATATCATTTGAAGCACAAAATAAGTGTTGAAAATAGTCCATAACATGAGACTCAATATTCATCTCAAAGCAAAACTGATTAAATATAATGACAGACGAAATTGTTTCATAAAAAAGCTATTTTTTTAGGATCAAATAGTTTAATAGGATGTGTAGGTTATGAGTGAATGATGTAAATTTTGAATGATTATGAGTTAGAATTTGTGATTTAATAAAATATGAATTATAAAATGTTAAGAATGGTGATAAATTAAAAAATGAACTTAAAAAATATTATAAATATAAATGAATATTTTAGGTATTTGGTTTTTTAAAATAAAAAGAGGAGAGTGGGACCCAATTTTGTTATTTTTTGGGTTTAATCTAAACTCTTTGTTAATCCAGTTTTTCATAAACCCTTAACGATGGCCCGAGAAGCTTCTGTGCCAGAACGACGTCGTTGCGAACTCCAATTCATTTTCGGTGGATGTCGGAGAGTGATCGATTCTCGCCGCCTCCGGAAGCAAACAAGAAGATGAACCATTACATTACAGGAAATCATTGACTTTAGGTATACTTCTATGCCTTCATCATACTATATTGTAATTTAAATCAATTTACTGATTAATTAATTTGGAGTTTGTAAATGAATCTGTATTCTGTACACAGTTGTCAGACAGTCTCGGTGGTTCATGTACATGTAAATTCTAGTAAAGATTAGGTCTAACAAGTGTCATGGAATAGTCCTAATATCATGAAGGTAATATTTTTATTATCTTGTTTCTTAGGCTTTACTTGTGTCCGCTTTTGAAATATATATGGCTTAGCCTGATAGAACTCAGAAATGCAATAAAAAAATTGTATATTAAATGGTGAGCTTGAAGCTCTACAATGGTGAAAAGCATAAAACAGAAAGATGAACCAGAGTTTCTAGAAACTCCTACCAGAGCAAATTGCTCCTAAACCAGAGAGTAAACTCTCCATACAACTATGTTGATATTTTCTGAATGTTTTCTCCATCTCCCCTTTTCTTTATCTTATAACAGAAATCCCATGAAATTAGGGAACCAATTAACTAACTCGTGTGAACTGGGCCCAGTGATTGGCTCATCTAGACTTATGGGCCTAGGTGTCCTATCATAGCCTATGCAGTGATTTTCTCTTTTTTTACTTAAATACTGTGTAGATTGTGTTTTGAAGCATATTCAACCCTTAAAAGAAAATTAAAAGATAGGAAATGTGCATTGGAATCTCGTCGTTACTAACAGATAACTAATCCGTCACAAATATATGATTCTTGATGTCGTTTTGAAGAAAATACTATATTCCTTTGTTTCTATATGTACTTTAAATTGGAAGGTAGAGTTGGATTAAAAAACATGCTGCAATAAATGTGTTTTTGTTATTGTAAATTTTTCTAATGTCTTGCTCGACGACAGCTTTATGATCTGTGCTACTTTTTATTAGGTATTGGTATGTTATTGTGTTGTTTATGGCTTTGTGATGCACCAGAGCCTTCTCAATTGTGCACTAGTCCAACACAATGTATGTTTGTGCAATTTTCCATTCTAATTGTGTAACTCTGTTGCAGTATTTGATTTTTGATGTTTTCTTCTTTTCCCAGACACGACATGATACTTAATTCATGACATTAGAACCTAAATGTAATGTTGACAATCTAAGAGCTGCTCTCAACAAATTGTGGTGAACTGTCAAGCAACGGAAGATGCGATTGACAAAGTCAGAAATATATCTATGGTTAATGCAGGCAAGTCAAGAGAAACTTCTGTTTTGACTTTTTTTGTCTCATTGTTATGCAAAATTCGCAAAGCTAAATCTTTTGCATTTTGAAGCAATGCCAATTTCAGTCAAGTATAAGTATTAAACAGATATTGTTGTATTCCCCAGGTCTAAACTAATAATATCAGGGTAAGCTGCTTCAAGTCTTCATGGAAGGTTAATTTTTTTTTCTTCTCACTGAACTATTGCATCTCATTGAAGTTTCACAACAAATCTAGGGTGTCAAGGTCATGCTGAGAAATATTTTTGATTTAACCCTTCAGCACAAATTAATTAAAAAGTATTTTATGCACGGTTTTTTATTGAATAAAATATTTTAAATGATGCTTTTGATATATTTTACTAGCCAAATTCATTAAGAAATTAATGAGATTCCTTCAGGCCACGTAAACCTTTGAAATTCAGATTCCTTCACAAGAAATTCGCCGTAATATTATGTAAATGGATAAGATTGGAAAAAGATATCAAAGTTTGGAAGTCTACACAAGAAATTCGAGAAAGAGAACAAATGCCTCTATTTTCATAGGCGCCAAGAATGCAATTTAAATGACCAATAAAAGTCCCACGATGCTTACGAGCATCTTAAAGCCGATAAAGCTCATTCCAAAGATGTCGTTGCTGCAAGTAATTAGTAGAAGCATAAATAGCAACTATTCCAATAACAATATCATTCACAAGATTTAAAAGAGCAATCAATAAAAAGGAGTTATCGATAAATTATTAGAGCAAAATTCCAGAGGTTAGGAACTAAATTATTCATATCATTAATAGCAACAACTTTCATGTTTACCGACTATCAATAATTAGGAGAAATTTTATCAACAGTTGTCCAAGGTTGATCTATGAAAAGAAAATCATGAATATGAGAGAGGCATAACCTTTTGTGAGCCAACTTAGTTTGGATGTTGGCAAGACCCCTTAGATTCCAAAAGAGATTCTTCATGAGGCCCACGCATTAGCAGCCTTAGAACATGTTTCATTTTCACAACTTTTAGCTTCCTATTTCAAATTTTTCCTCTGGGAATTGGTGACTATCCGCTCAATTTTTATTAAAAATACCAAGACCCTTCTGAATTGAGGAGGTCAAATTATCCTCCACCACTTTGACATGCACACATTGAGGATCCATTTGAGTTTCCTTCACAAACTCAACATTATCTATTTGCAACTTACTATTCTGACATTGTGACAAACTGCCCACGACCAGGCTCATGTGATGATGCAAATTCTGAGTTGGGGTCGTATAACCCAATAAAGGATTACTATCAGTACAAGCACTTGCAGGGACATTATTGACGCCACCAAGGGCATTTTGATTACGTTGTTCAAAATGCAAAGTTGTATTATCGATTTCTTTTCTAGCTGCGTAAGCAGCTTCATCTCTGAGTGGTATGTCCTTTGAATTTCCATCCTTTGGCCTTCATAAACCACCAAATCCTTTCTTTTTTCCACAATCTGCTTCGGGAAATGATTTGGTTTCGGTGTAGGGGGATTCTGCACCTCCCTTTTTTTGACAGTTTCCGACATCATGGCTTATATTACGA
Organism: Cicer bijugum; assembly: GCA_037974875.1. Lineage (NCBI taxonomy): Eukaryota > Viridiplantae > Streptophyta > Magnoliopsida > Fabales > Fabaceae > Cicer > Cicer bijugum. The sequence goes on along the minus strand of JBBPBT010000460.1, from coordinate 2,663,503 downwards.
CATATATTGCAAAAAGATAGAGAATTTCCGTACTCAATACCAATAAAAAAACATAGTGTTTCCTTTCAATACGAACTTGATTACGGATGGCAGAATCAAAATCAATATAAAAAATAACTCTAGCGTAGTGACCAAAGTTTTAATCCTCTGATGATTTTTCTTGTGGTACTATCAAAATATATTGGAAATCCAATATTTCCATGAATAAAATTTTGGGCCTCCAATACTTTTGTGGAAGATTAGTAATATGAATCCCACACTGAAAAGAAGTTTTTGTCCTAGATAACGGATTAATATATTTCTTCCATGGAAATAATCGCAATGAAGTGGGCTTCAATTGACAAGAAGGAAAAGAACGGCCCTTGGTGATGTCCAAAAACTCGTAGTATTATTTTCCAAAGGAAACTGACAGGTCCTCAATTTATAAATGCGACAATAAGAATTAATGATAGATTAATCAACATATGATAGTGTATTTTATTAATGATAAAGGGAAATTGAACAAAGGAAACAAACCTTCCTTTTACTCCTAAGAGCTATGCTCACTCCAATAAGGGAAAATCTTCTCTCCACTAACAATTAACAAAATTTGTTATCCCCTCCTTACCAACCTCTCTCCCCTATATACGTGATGGGGCCAACTCATCTTTCTTGGATTTTCTAACATACACTCTCCATGCCTTAGGTGCCCTATGTGTCCCACTAGACATGTCATCAATTCCTTCTTTGTCTCCATCAATACTCCCCCCTTGAGTCACAGACTTGTCCTCAAGTCTGCGGGCTGGGAATTGTGTTAGCATTACAAACTCGTCCTCCCAAGTGGCTTCTTCAACAGGCTTGCTCTTCCAATGAACGAGCAATTGTTTGACGTCTGACCCCTCCTTAGTGATAGTGCGAGTGGCAAGTACTGCTACTGGTTCCCATGGTGCAGCAAGATCATTGTTGAGGCCTGGGGGTACCTCGTTCTCAACCCGATAATTGCCAATTGCCTTCTTAAGCAATGAAACATGGAACATCGGATGAATGCGTGCTGTAGCAGGTAACTGGAGACGATACGCAATGGCACCAACCCGTGGTGTTATTTCAAAAGGCCCATAGTATCTTGGAGCAAGTTTCAGATTGATGCGTGCATCAACAGAATTCTGCACATGTGGCCTTAATTTGAGAAAAACTCATTCACCAATTTTAAAACTCACATCTCTTCTTTTTCTGGCAGCTTGGTCCTTCATGCATCCACGAGCTCGATCGAGATGGTACTTCAATTGTCTCAAAGCCTCGTCACGATCATCAAGTTCCCTTGTTACAGTTTGTACCTTGGTCTCCCCTCGAAGGAACCGCATGAGGGCTGACGATGGCCTCCCATAAACCAATTCAAAAGGAGTCGAATCCGTAGAGACGTGGTACATCGTATTGTACCAGTACTCAGCCCAAGGCAGCCACATTACCCACGTCCGAGCTGATCAGCTATAAAACAACGAAGATATGTTCTCCAAGCAACGATTAATGACCTTTGTTTGTCCATCCATTTGTGGGTGGTAAGCGGTGCTCATTTTCAACAAGGTCCCCTGTAATTTAAACAGTTCACACCTGAAGTTGGTTACAAAGATAGGGTCGTGGTCACTCACAATGGAAGACGGAATGCCATGCAGTTGCACTATCTCCTTTGTAACACCTCGGCCAACACACGAGCATTAAAAAGACGCTTGAGAGGAATGAAGTGGCTGTATTTGGACAGCCAATCGACCACCACGAAAATCACGTTAAACCCCTTGGATTTAGGAAGACCGGTGATAAAGTCCATCGATATATCTTCCCAAATTTGTTCCGGAATTGGCAACGGCTGTAACAGACCCCCAGGGGCAGTAGCGACATATTTTTGACGTTGACAAGTATCACATTCTTGCACAAATTGCTGGATAGTCTTCTTCATGCCAATCCAATACATGCTTAACGCTACTCGTCTAAACGTGCGATGGAAACCGAAATGGCCCCCTTGTAGGGTAGAATGAAACTCTTTCAAGATAATCGGTATCCATGGAGATTGTGCAGAAACCACCAGCCTCCCCTCATACAACAACACTCCTCGCACATAAGAAAACCCAAACTGAACCGGTTTATTCTCCTTAAGTGCATAAATGACTTTCTATAGAGCAACATCTTTGTGGACCTCTTCAATCACTTCAGGCCTACCTAGCCACTCCGGGACATGTATCAAGGAAGTCATTTCCCCACTATCATGCATACGGGACAATGCATCTGCACCTTTATTCTCAAGTTCGGGCATGTAAATGATATCGAAATGATACTCAAGAAGCTTTGCTGCCCAATTTTGCTGATTCATGGTGCAAATCCTCTGTGACAACTGTTTTAGACTTTTTTGATCGGTACACACCGTAAATTTTCGCCCTACGAGGTAGGGACGCCAATGATGGATAGCAAAAGCCACTGCCATAAGCTCTTTTTCATATGCTGATTTGGTCAGATTGCCCTCCCCTAAGGCTTTGCTAAAATAAGCAATTGGCCTCCCTTCTTGAATTAAGATAGCACCCAACCCATTCCCAGAAGCATCACTCTCAATAAAGAATTCTTTCTGAAAGTCTGGAAGTGCTAAAACAGGGGTAGACGTTACCTTTTGCTTTAACAGTTGAAAGGCTTGCTCAACACCCTCTCCCCACTTGAAATTGTCCCTCTTCGTCAGCTCAGTTAATGGCCTCGCCATTTTGCCATAGTCTTTGATGAATTGACGGTAGTAGCCTGTAAGCCCAAAAAAACCCCGCACTCCTTTCACATTCTTCGGAGTGGGCCAGTGTAAAACATTTAATACCATAGCGGGGTCCATCGCTACCCCTTCGCTAGAGATGATATGACCCAAATATTCAACACTAGGCTCCGCAAAACTGTATTTCTTCCTATTAGCCACCAGACCTTGCTGCTGCAGAATGTTTAGTACAGAGGATACATGATGGAGATGGTCTTCCAAACTTGGGCTATACACTAATCTATCATAAAAAAATACCAGCACATAGTTTCTTAGAAGATTCTTAAAAATGGCATTCATTAGGGCTTGAAACGTCGAGGGTGCATTCATCAATCCGAACGGAATTACGAGATATTCATAAAGGCCTTCATGAGTGCGGAATGCAGTTTTATGCACATCTTCAGTCTTAACTCGCACTTGATGGTATCCCGATTTGAGGTCTAAGTTTGAGAAATAATGAGCACCGTATAATTCATCTAATAGTTCATCAATCACCAAAATAGGGAACTTATCAGGAATAGTTACTTTGTTAAGAGCATGGTAATCTACACACATCTGCCATGACCCGTCTTTCTTCTTCACGAGTATCACTGGACTAGAAAATGCACTTTGTGTAAAAACATGCTGCAATAAATGTGTTTTTCTTATCGTAAATTTTTCTAATGTCTTGCTCGACGACAGCTTTATGATCTGTGCTACTTTTTATTAGGTATTGGTATGTTATTGTGTAGTTTATGGCTTTGTGATGCACCAGAGCCTTCTCAATTGTGCACTAGTCCAACCCAATATATGTTTGTGTAATTTTCCATTCTAATTGTGTAACTCTGTTGCAGTATTTGATTTTTGATGTTTTCTTCTTTTCCCAGACATGACATGATACTTAATTGATGACATTTGAACCTAATATAATGTTGACAATCTAAGAGCTGCTCTCAACAAATTCTGGTGAACTGTCAAGCAATGGAAGATCCGATTGGCAAAGTGAGAAATATATATATATATATATATGGTTAGGTATTTATGGTTAATGCAGGCAAGTCAAGCTAAACTTCTGTTTTGACTTTTTTTTTCTCATTGTTATGTAAAATTCGCAAAGCTAAATCTTTTGCACTTTGAAACAATGTCAATTTCAGTCAAGTATAAGCATTAAACAGATATTGTTGTATTCCCCATATCTAAGCTAATAATATCAGGGCAAGCTGCTTCAAGTCTTCATGGAAGGTTAATTTTTTTTTCTCACTGAACTATTTCATCTCATTCAAGTTCCACAACAAATCTAGGGTGTCAAGGTCATGCTGAGAAATATTTTTGATTTAACCCTTCAGCACAAATTAATTAAAAAGTATTTTATGCACGGTTTTTTATTGAATAAAATATTTTAAATGATGCTTTTGATATATTTTACTAGCCAAATTCATTAAGAAATTAATGAGATTCCTTCAGGCCACGTAAACCTTTGAAATTCAGATTGGGTGTTGGCAAGACCCCTTAGATTCCAAAAGAGACTCTTCATGAGACCTGCGCATTAGCAGCCCTAGAACGTGTTTCATTTTCACAACTTTTAGCTTTCTATTTCAAATTTTTCCTCTGGGATTTGGTGAGTGTCTACTCAAAAGCATCACCCTTATCTTGTGAAAATCCAATTTCTCCTCATCAAACATATCCGCGCAATTTTTATTAAAAATACCAAGACCCTTCTGAATTGATGAGGTCAAATTATCTTCCACCAGTTTGACATGCACACATTGAGGATCCATTTGAGTTTCCTTCACAAACTCAACATTATCTATTTGCTACTTACTATTCTGATTTCGTGCTTTGAGAGAGAATAATAATTAATGGCGGCTGAATGCAAAAGTTAAGTGGTATATCTGAAAAATCTCTCTTTTAAATCCAATGCTCGGGTGTGCAACTTTGTTTCTCTGCCACGAGAGATGCTTACAATAATTTTTCATTGTTTCCACTTCCCTAATTAGTTAGTATGCATCTTTTATATATACGAAATTGTTGCACTATTTTCTTTCGTACAGCTAAAGTGAAGCAACATTACAAAGTCATTTATCAAAACTCCAAGCACCTTGAAGATTTTTCATTTATGTATTAGGGTATTTAATTATCATCTGTTTGTAAAGTATTTTTGAATTTGATACTTGTTACATTCGAGGTGTTAGAGTTTTATAGTGGTTGGTTGTGGATTCAGTTCTTGGGTACAGAGTCATTGAAGAGCATGATTAGCTTTTTGTATTGTTACTTATCATGCTCCATATAATAAAGATATATTAAAAATAATCAAGGCTAATTAAATTGAACACAAAATTATCTTTATAATAATTTAATAATTATTTAGTCAATTTTTTTTACAGTTACAATTTCTCTTAAATAGTGGTTTGATTCTCAAATCCACTGGTAAAAGGTACACCTGTGGAAGGTAGTCGGTGGTCCCTTAAAATTAATTTAGACACAGTGAAATTAGTAGTTTGACTAGAATCATTTAACACGTGAAAGCCTGTCCATTTCACTCGATTTTGTAGATTAGCTTCATGATCAGAATTTTTAACTTCAGATAGTAACACATACCTGTAAACAAGTGTATGTATTTTTAAAAAATAAAACATAAGAGTATATATGTAATTCAAATCAAGCGTGATGTTTATACTATGTACATGTTTATGTTGATTAAAAGAATGATTCCTTTTTGTGTTTTTTACACTATTGAGTTAACATACAATAATGTAAACCCAGAAGATACAATTGTAGTTTTTTCTCTTTCAAAGTTGAGCTATTTTTTTGTCTAATTCTTCCTTCCTGTATCATTATGTTTACAAAATTTTGTGTATTTATATTACAAATTGACAGCTTATAATTTTAATTTAAAACTCTAGTAATGTTTAGGCCAAAGTAACTATGTCTTTTCTCCTTTTAATAGGTATATGTAATTATGTATTTATATATAAACACAAAGAAACAAGTTCACATTGAAAATTAGATCCTTTTAATTGGTATATGTAATTATGTATTTATATATAATCCCAAAGAAACAAGTTCACATTGAAAGTTAGATCCTTTTAATAGGTATATGTAATTATGTAATTATATATAAACTCAAAGAAACAAGTTCACATTGGAAATTAGATCTATTAGATAGTTTAATAAATTTTGTGCAACACATTAAAAATATTATATTATATTAAAATATAATTCATATAATATACTTTTTTATTTTATTTTAAAGGATACAAATAAATAAATAAATTAGTTGTATTTTAGTTTCTAAAACTAACTTAAGTTTTAGAACTAAGATATAAAAACATAGAAAAAAAAATTTAGAAATAATTGGTGTATTTAAACATGAGTGGTATTAAAGAAACTAAAAGATATCTATTAAAAAGAAAAACTAAAAAAATCATATTAAAATTTAATTCCACGGTATGGAATCCAAAAAATAAGACAATTGAAATTTAAATCAAAGATCAACTTGTCCTTTGCATGGATATGACACTAACATTTATGATTTTTCAAAATAAAGAACCCAACTATTAGATTTAATAGAGAATTATTAAAAATAATCAAGTAAAGGCTAATCAAATTGAATAAAAAATGATCCTTATAATAATTTTATAATTATTTAATCAATTTTTTTTACAGTTATAATTTCTCTTAAATAGAAGTTTGATTCTCAAATCCACGGGTAAAAGGTACACATGTTTAAGGTAGCCATTGATCCCCTAAAATTAATGTAGCCTGACTATAATCATTTAACACGTGAAAGCCTGATCATATTAGCTCCATGAATAGAATTTTTATACTCTGCATAATACGTATCCAAATATTTAGATGCATCCCATTCTAGCCACCCTTTAGGACTGAGTACCTCACTCATATAAGTTTGCAAGAAAACTGTGGTTGAATACGGCTACCATGGTCTGCCATGGAATGTTAATGTAGAATTAATATATGGCAAAAGGTCAATATCAACATATATATTACAAAATTGAAATGAGAATGCAGTTGGTAATCCTTCGGATAGTCCTCCTTGTCCATGCAATCATTTTTTTTACAAGTATTTGGCAGTTTTGAAACACTGCTCTAGTGTACCCAAACATGAAGTCTATAGTTCTACTAATTTTGCATTCTCTATAAAATTGACGATTCTTATTGGCTAGTAAACTGACTTGATAACCGAAGATTCCACATCTATAGAAGACAAATAAGTCAAAGTCTGAACGTAGAGCCACAGCTTGCATATTTTCGGGCCCCAGCAGTGTTCCTGAAAGAAATGTCTTGTGCCATGAACCCTGCATCTAACATCTTCATAGATAACACCAAAAATTTGTGAGAATTGTGCAAGAGATTTCATCATTATTTAAAAAAATACAAGATACTAAACTTTGAAGGTCTATTTATATAATACTAATTAAAATTTAAAATATGTTAAATAACATAATATAACATTCCCAGTTAAATCTTTCTTTAGGCATTGATATATTGTCCTTAATCTTAGTACCCTTTTGTTAGCTTAAACGTATAAACAAAAAAGTAAGTTATTTTGATATAATGACACAATATTTTTCTATCTAATTTCTTTTTTAAAATAATAAAATTATTTTTGCTCAAAGATGATACATTTTTTTATTGGAACTGACAATATATTTACTTAACATGCAAATTAAAGTGGGCAATATAAAATGGAAATAGAATATGTAGTGATTGTGGGAATAGTGTCCTTACCAAAGGTAGTAGTGTCGTATTATTTTAAGTTATTTAGAATGTAACTCAAATTACCAGAGATGATAGTAGCATCCAGGCCTTCTCCAATTATTGTGATGTTCACATTGGTTTCATTAATAAATACATTATCCATGTAGACACCGTTCTTTACAAATATCACATAGCGTTTCATGCTATTATCAGGTGTTGCAAGTACCGCGTCCTTCACCGAAATATAGTTCCCACTCTCATCAACATCAACAGTAATATTTGCAACAACTATTGCATTTGTATCTTTATAATGAAAATGTCAACATAACTAAAGAGAAAATGAGATAATAGAAAAAAAAATGAATTTGAAACTTTTGAGTGAACCATAGAAATGAGATGAAAGTAAAGACTAGTGAGTAAAATATGAGTCCAAGTATTATGCATTTTTTCACCATTTACCCCCTATATATAATAATTAGATTATGTGACTTTTAAATTTGGATTTGTGCATAATTTACATTTTTTATGTTCACATTTTAAATTTAGAGTAGTACACCATTACAAGGATTCCAAATATAAACATTCTTGAATTAATTTTTAACTTCACATAGTAATACATACCTATAAACAAGTGTATGTATTTTTAAAAAATAAAACACAAGAGTATATATAATTCAAATCAAGTATGATACTTATACTATGCACATGTTTATGTTGATTA